>JAZGTK010010838.1:0-16084 GCA_036877625.1 Ambastaia sidthimunki | reverse complement strand
TGAACTATTCCTTTAAGCATGGCTAAACTGTAATTGTAAATTGTAGCTTTAAAGGATAAGACAACAGACAATGGAAAATTTGAATAACATTTTGCTAAAAACATCCATCCCATAATTTCAAAAGAAAGTGTGACAGAAGACAAAAGAGATATGTCTAATATAGTACCAGCATTGTACTGATAAGCATGTAATGTTTTTCTTATAAGTGCAGTGTATTAAAATTCTCTCAGCTAAAAGGAAAGAAATTACAAGTAAGCCATTAAAAGTTGACTCCTCTGATAATTAAACGCAATAGCACTATCAAAACATTTCCGTCTGTTTAAACAGCCCAATTAGCCTGACACAGCCACAAAGGTGTCTGTTTGCGGGTGGGGCCATCCAGACTGGCTAGGGTTTTTTCCAACCAATGTTAAAAAACCTGTTTGAAAACAGACATAATTTTAGTCTTTAAACATCACTTATTTGTTTTTATCCTGTTGAGACACAATAGGACCAGTGCGGGGCCATACAGCCCATACTGCTCATACATGATACATTACAGCAACATTTATTTGGCTATACAGGCCTGAAGTAGATGAGTTATGTAAATCCATGCTGAAGAGTTTAGATTAATGAGATCACATATCATTTCACATACATTTGTGTAGGAAAGTCATGTGACATATTGGCCACACCACGGGAATATTTGCTCTTTCAGCCGTTTTGCATCACACCTTAAAAGGAAAGGTTAACATAAAGTGAAAGATTAATGTAAAGTGAGGATAGTAAAACCCTTCCTGAAAGCCATAAATAGTACATACATTATAAGTGTGTACAGGACATTAAAAAGAGACAGTGGGTCTCTTAGCACATAGGGAAAGTCCAGACTACCTAGAGTCAAACTCAGGGCTCCAGCTAAACATAGGAAACTGACACAATGCTCAGGAATGACCATGATGCCTCAAAGCAGCCACTGAGTTAGTCCATGAGAGAGGGTGTAGACTCCATCTCAAATGGAACTACAGTCAGTTCTATGATAATTTAAACAAATCAGTACAAAATTCCCTGAAATATTTCAAATGCTTTCCCATATTTGATATAGACAGTTTGTAAATATGAGCTGGTTCACTGAATGTATTATTATAACAAATACGTAACAATCTAGAGACTAAACAATGATTGAGTAAGTGTAAACACATTCCTGCGCAAATGTCTGTCCCCATAAGCCATTTTTAGGAAATACTTGATAGCTGATATTTTTCCTATGGGAAAAGATACTACTGTGTGAATTCTCAGGCAGGATTAGTTTTGATGAACGGCCTATCAGGCTGTTTAAATAAATCTGAGCAGTCTGCACATTTCCCAGCCACACAAAGTTTTTGAAGGTATGGAAAGCAAAGTTTGGTGCTTTGGTTTCCAAACATCAGAATTTCCATAAGCTGGGAACAAATCCAGTCCAAGGGTAGCCCACGAGACTGTTCCCATGATGTTTTGTGGCATTTTGGCATAGTGCAAATGATTGTTTCCTTTCCAAATATGGTCTGATCTCTTAGTGAGATCAGACCTCCCATGGGTACAGGGGACATGGCTGAACAGATCTTTTCCTTATCAAAGGTGCTATATCGAGAAGCACCCATCTCATTCACACAATGTGAGCCATGTGAAAATTTTGTTTTCGTAAACCAACACTGCAAACAAAGCAGGACTATTTTGTTTACCATTTACAAGCAGAGTTGTACAACTAAGAACACGCAAACAATGTTTGTCAAGATAACAAATCCCTTCCTATGAATACATTTTATTTATAAGACCCTTGTAAAACCATATCATCTTATTCCTATTTTCTTACTGATTTATTTATTATTTTCACGTCATTTGTCTGGCCTGTTGTTTGTCTTGCTGGTTGTATGGTGATAAGTTATTGTTTACTTATCGAAAAATTAATGATTTTATACCTATGAGGATTTAAAATAACTCCTGTAAGGGTATTTCTTAAAGACACACTAGCTCAGAGCTTGCCAGGAAACTTATTTCTCATAGTATGACAGCTATAATCTCTGCTTATATCTGCTAAGGTTACTACATTATGACTCAGCCATGTGTTCCATCTTTCCTTTGCACTAAAGCATGTTTTTGTGCTTGTACTCTCTTACTCCCTTGTAATGCTGTGTTGCATAGTCTTAAGATTATTATATGACTGTCGCATCCGTGTCAAATTACATTATAGTACAGGAGGTTACGGATGAATAAAGGGAATAGTCTATTCCAAATGTTCTGGTCTTAATGCAAATAAGTTATCCAGTTTTAACAATGCATTCATAAGCACACAGTCTGAAATATAAATCCACTTACCAAGTATGCGCCCACCGTGCCCTGCGCCAACATCAGAGCGCATTCCGCCACTAAGAATATCTTAATATTTGAGAAGCATGAAGTCTTTTTCTTCATATCATCCCGTTCAGGGTCTTCAGAGGTCCTTTGCTTTTTTACCTGCATCCTGAACAAGTACGTGCGTTTAAAACAGCCTAGAAATGCAGCGTTCAACTATTTAAAGTAAATGCAGCGGCGAAAGGACCATGCGAAACCCTGCCGCAGTGTCACTCTTACTAAATCCAGCTTGCTTCCATGTATCTGTTCAACTACTACTGTTTTTGTTTACAGTCAGACTCCGTGCAGTGCGACAGGTTGACTTTTCAATGAAACTCCGCCGATGAATGAGGACGAACTAAACTCTCCTCCTATGCTGTCAGTCGCGGAGATGAAGGGTAAATTGACGCCGGTTTGTAGTCCAAACATCATCTTTCTTTTACTCCGAGACACACCGAGCAGGAGTCGTGTTGTGTGTTCATGTGTTCAGTTCTCCGGTCCGCGGACTTGTTTCCCCGCCTCGGTCATTAAGACTTACGGAGTTTCCACCGGCTGTCTGTACACTAGCGACACATGGCTCGATAGAGGCGCTGTTAAGCAGTCAGTATACGCTAGATAAACTCCTGTATTCAAAATACAGGCACACTGAATAGCAAATTAAAAGTATTTAAATTCATTTTTGTCAAAGCTGTGGGGTGGATGTCTTGTCAAAATCCTCTGAACATCCGTATTTGTACTGATAACATTTTAACATTTTAAATGGTAACATTTTACAAATGTCCATATTGCATATATTAGGTTTATACAGTTCATTAGCAATATGTATGGTAGCCTCTTAAAATAATTAATAGGCCTATATACAGTTTATATTAGTATTTTTCCTAGCCTGGCATTAAGCACCAATAAAGCTAAAAGCAGGCAACCTTAAGCCCTGTATGGCCAATGTTAATGTTGATGAATGTTCATGATCTTTGTGGTTCATTCAACGTTCTTACAATATAAACACATTATAGGTTTAACAACATAACAACAAATGAGTTGATTTGTATTTAAGCTGTACTTCGGCTGTTTCATTCCAGGATAACATTACCTGTTCAACAGCTTCTCCCTTTCTAAACTGATGCTTTGAGAGTTATTGGCAAGTGTGAACATTTGGTATGACACTTATGAAATTTGAATTAGACTTTAAATGTGAAAATGTGCCAGTTACTAGATAAAATGCAGGTGTCACACCTCAACAAGTCAAAACATGGTGCAAATGACTGCAACAGGGGTTTTTATTATTTTATTATGCTGCAAGCTTTTTTGTCTCTTTGTTTCTCCGTCTGGTGTTTACTGGTGTAAAGACTTTGAACAGCAGAACAGAAGCCAGATCACAGTACAAATACACAGTTCTGAGTTTTGAGAAAGAAGAGTGTGAAGTTGTGGACTGACTCATACTGGGTGCGGTGATGGGCCTTCCTCCTTTCTGGTGATCACATGGTGGAGCGGTTTGTCCTCCCACTAAACTGCCACACACACACGTCTGATGACACACTCCTGTTTGGTTAAGATGTTACAGCAACTGTTAATCCATGTATAAAAAGGTTTTCTTTACTTATCTTTTTAAAATTTGTTATTTAACACTCAGGAGTGTGTTGCTAAGTGATGTAATACTAACTAAAGTGGAGTACTGGTTTTATAACAGTGAATACTAGTTTTAGAATTTATCTGTATATAATATTTTCATTATCTGTATATAATATTTTCATAATATTTCTGTATTCTAATATTTTTACCAATGTTATAAGGATAATTTTTTCATTTAAGAGTCTGTTTTGATGCAAACATATCCTACAGTTTTTTCAATTAAGACATGAGTCAGGAGTTAACATGTGGGCATGTCTGAATAGTGGAAAAAGATTTAAATAAAACAGCCATGAGGATTCCTCTCACTCTATAGAACATGTTGATAGTGATTTTTAAAAAATTGAGTTTTACTGTATATATAAAGCTAAAAGGTTTGACACATGAAAAACAAGTGCAAATTATGAAAATAGTTCAATCATAACAAAAAATAAAACATGCAAATAGTTTTTTCTGTGTAAGTCTGTGTCAGTCTTATAAAAAAGACACATTGTGTTGACAAAATGCAGAGCAACTCAGAGGATAAAATCCAAACGAGAGATCAATGCAGTGCACTGACTGTGGTGATTACGTCAATGGCCTTAAATGCTATTTGATTCTTATGGATCAAGTGTTATGCTTCCCGTGAGGGCAATATTTCAGCACTATTGTGAATGGAGCTATAGCAGTGAAACTGACTCTCATTTTAATGACTCAATCAAATGCAGCGGTAGGGCCAGTTAAACTAAACAGATTCACTTCTTACTGCACAAATGATGCCTTTAGAAAAACTGATTACATGAACACCAGAGCACATTTTATCCAATATATAATTATGACAGAATCAGTTTAAAGCATCTGTGTTCATTGGGATTTTGATATTGCATCTCAGAATTGTGTTTCGCCTTTTAATCTCTGTGTCCTTAGATTGTTTGCAATATTGATATGTATAAATCTTGTTTGACAAAGTATCAAAGAAATGTATCAAAGAAATAACATTAGGTTGTGATTCAGTTAAACATTAGGTTGTGATTCAGAAGCTGTTAAACAAATACTCCCAAACTTTATGTTCAAGCCTGGAGGGATACAAAAAGATCAAAATGTAGTTTGAATATTTATCCAGAATGATTATGATCCAAGCATTCACCTAAATAGCAATAAATGGTATAAAAAGACAAATTTATCTTGTGCTTCTTTTATGCATATGACTTTGGTGCATCACTGGAAATATATTAACTGTTTCAGATAGGGACCTGACATGTCTGCATCCATTAGGAGATGCAAAACATGCATTAAGGCAACTTGCTGGGGGGAAAGAGACATTTTCGCAATATACGAAACCCCTGTGACAATGTTCCATATGTTTCATGCATTTTTCATGTGGGTTTGAGAAACATGCGACAAAAGGTTGCACTACTGCTTTAATTCTTGTTGGGTTTCAGGAATTATTTTTGTTCTTTACAAAATTAATAGTGCACCATATACATACTAGGCTTTGTAAATAACAATCTAACAGCCATGCAGTCCAGTGTACTGCAATAAAACAAACACGTATACTTTTTTTTAAGGTTGTATATTAGCATGATTGTGGATGGTGTTTTTACATGCATTAGCATACAGAGAATCATTTTAATAAACCTTGTAGCAATTAACAAGATCAGGGCCAAGATAAAGCCTTTGCTGGAACAATTAACACAATATTTAATTAATTGCGTATATTATAACAACAAGCTAGACAGCATGCAATCATTTAACAGCAGTAAATTAAATACACAACATGTTTTTTAATATCACAAATGTGCCACAACATTACAGTACATCTACAATGTCCAACCCAACCAAACTAATCTGAAACAGATTTGAAATTGCTGTCAGATTGCTGTCTCAAGAATTACGTTACATAAGTGTTTAACTTCTGCACTGTATGAAAATAACAGTGCAATTTTCCACGTATAAAAAACAAAAAGCCCTGTAATGTACTGAACTGAACTGAACAAATCATCATCATCAGGGATCACTGGAAAAGGCAAATATGTGTCAATAAAATGATAAGCACCAAGTGACCAAAATATCAGAAACACACACACACACACACACACACACACACACCACTCCTGGAATGATTTCCACTCCTCATTCCATTGAAACTCCCTTTATATAAACAAAGAGGATTAAATTCTTTTCATGCTTCTGTTAGGCTTCATGACTGGTGGAATTTATGTGCGTTCACACACGAAAGTGATTTTATATATGTTATAAATACTAACACAATTTTCTGACACAATTTTTATAATGAAATGAATATCATTAAATGAATTGAAATAAACAGCAAAAGTGATGTTGTACTGAATATCAACACAGCAAATTACATAAACGTATCATTCATGTTCAAATGAAGTGAAATGTGTATTGTTATATTACACACAACTAATGCTGAAATTACTGATCAACAATTGTTTCTAAAGTGACAGATGCTGTTCTCTAAATGCATTAGTATATTTGTAGGCACTTCAGTATGGGAGAGGCAGTCAGCAGGCTCATTTGATTCTAATGACTTCTCCATGCACATTGAAGGCTTGCTCATTACATTAATGTGCTTTATAGGGCACAAACAGCATGTTATTATGACAACACCAGTGCCCTTATATATTACTAGCAAGCACAAATGAAACACAGGCTCCCACAGCTAAAATCAATTGTCATTTAATTAAATAGTATGTCTTTTGTCACATATTGAACACTGGCCCTAGTTTTTAAATGGATGCACTGCAATAGTTCTTGTATGTTATCAGATACAATAAATAACAGCATTTTAAGTGGTTACTTCTTAGTCCACATACTTTTTAGCTATGGGAACATTTAGATGATAATGATATTCAATGATATTCCTATTGTGACAGTCAGCAATGTACACATTGTAAATTCATGAATCCACAAGAGTAGCATCCCAAATTGCTTTTATTCACTGGAGCCTTCTTAAAGCTTATTTTATAAACTGACCAAAAATTAAATAATGCACAGCAATGTTAAGTTTAACAATGCATATGGCATGTTATTTAATCATAAATATCAAAATCTTCAAATGTTTTTTATAAAATTAGCCATAACCTGTAATATAAATGTAAAAAACATAGCTATGTAACCATATATACTGACGGAGAGAGACCCTTATGAGAGGCATTGGCCTAGATTTCTCAAGTCTTTAATTGCCATGTGCCTGAAGCTATCAGTCAGGTGGAGAGAAAATCTGTCTTCAGGCACAACATAATTACTCACACCTGAGATGTATGTGTGTGATATGTGTGTGCGATCTCACTAGACACCAGCATTTATAGGTTCCTCACAGATTCTGCAGGACTTTAAAAGACTTATAGTGTCTCTACCGCCATAACACCGGTGCAGATTTACGGTAACATCCCTTTTTACGGTTACAACCCTCCATACATCATACCAGGATTTTTAAATAACAGATCTCTCAAAGCAAATCCAACAAAAATTGTGTTGCAGAGTTAGTTTGGACAAAACCAAACAAATCTAACCCTGATTCAGTGCTATCACAAACCCTGATGTTAACATTCTCAGTCAACTCACAGTATGAAGAATTTAAACACATTTACACAGCAAGAAAAATCACCTTTTCTGCTGTGAATACTTGGGTTGAGTGCAGGATAAAATAGCAGCATATAATATAAATGGTTGATATATCAAGGCTATGTTCATTTATAAATGTCTATGAAGAGAACACACAGATGTATTTATTTAAAAGATTTTTTTTAGGTCTATAGATAGAATTACAAGCATTAAACACATAAACCAGTGAGATAGGCCAAAGATGTCTGATAGAAGAAAAAACAATACAGACACAATTGCACAAACACACACACAAAAAAAAAGAAAAAAGAAAGAAAAGAAAAAAAAGAAAGTTCATTTTCAACGTAACATCATTATCCAACACTGTACTTTCAAACAACAACACTAACACTTCTGTCAACGCAACGGCTCTCCTGAGAAACACATTGATTATAAAGCTACCACACCAGCATTTAGTCACTATGAAATCAAAATCTAGTATTTTTCATATTATAATGTCATGTTTATTATAAATGATTTATCTGAGCAAGTCATCATTGTTTTTTTTATTCATGTGCCCTCAAGATCTTTCGGTCAGTCTGCTGTCAGTCAGCTTTCAAACGGCCACTTTTATATAGCCAATCAAATTCTATATAAAAAATAACAAGCCCCGCCCTCCATTTTTCAGTTTTACTTTAAATCACATCAGAACACTAAAGTAACAGCAACTTTACATGGACTTAAAAAAACTCTATTATTACTCTAGTATCAATGGAGTGGCTATGTGTGCTTTTAAACTTATATCAGTGGCACTGCAGTGTTTTAAATACAGACACCATGCTTTGGGTAAAATAAGCCATGGGTTATGCTGTCTCATGCTCTGTAGAGATCAGAACTACATTAACCACTCACACCCCATAATGCTTTGCCCAGATGGCATGGACGAGGTCCTCTAGGTGTTATGTAGAAAGTTTAATAAACTGGAACAAACAGCTCTCTAACTGCTTTCCTGGAATGACCCACTATGCATACCAAATTGCTGACTGGCTCTGAACCTAATCTGAACCCTCAGTTCCAAGAAAAACAATAAAGCCACACACAGACTGGTGCAAGCAAGCAAAACACGCTAAAATGCGATGGGAAAATCTCCACCTATTGATTCCCTCAGAAAGGCAAGCAAAACAAAACAGCGAGGTGATGAAGAGGTGGCAAGGAATCTTCTACAGGTGCAGCTGTATGCCACAAGACAGGCTGGACAAGTTTAGCCATTGTGTAGCTAACAATAAAAGCATTTAGCCAAACATGTGTGTGAACTTGTCATCCTCAAGTTAGACAGTGAAGAAGTCACAGTGCCATAAATAGCACCAACATTAGTAACTCAAGCTGACATGGAATAAAGTCCATGAAGCGACACGCCATACTGCCAACATTCCCATAATCCTCTAAATCTCCTATTTCTATGAAATTGCTAAAACTGAAGTTATTGGACATGTGGACTTAGTTTTGGTCATCTCAAATCCTTCTTCTGGGATGATCAAGTTTTTAATGCTACAGACGACTGACATGGTCATTTTCACTAGAAAAGCCAAAAACAACAAACCACCAGCAAATAACAATTTAACAAATAACAAAACATTTTACATTTATTCATTTGGCAGATGCTTTTATCCAAAGCGACTTACAATGAATTCAAGGTATACAGTTTTTATCAGTACTTGTAGTCCCTGGGATCAAACCCACAACCTTTGCGCTGCTAACACATTGCTCTACCAGTTGAGCTAGCTTTTAATTTAAACTTCCGTCTTTGCTAACACTCTGCTAAAGATTAAATTCATGTACTGATGTTCATAACAGATTTTTCTTGACATTATTGAGTGCTCACTATATGTAAGTTGTAGACATCTCATGTTGTTTACTTAATTTTTTGGTTAATTTGACTATATTTTAGCTACCAAAAAGAGTGTAATACTTTCAGTCCCATTTAATACATTCACCATTTAAAATCTTTAAACAAAAAATCTGCAGATTTCATTTGTGCCACTAGTTACAAATGTTACAAATTCAACATATTGTAATTGCAACATCGAGATCCCGCTGTTCTTTAAATGGTTGGATGTGTCTCTGATCTGCTTACACAGCTTTTAAACTTCATAGGTCAATTTGCTGTAATGCCCTCTCTCTTACAGTTCAAATCGACTAATTTCAGTATTTAAAAATTATTATTAGAAGCAATACAGTATGGCCTCTGAAGTGACACAGGATTAGCAATCATTAGCATGGACACTTTCTTGTGCTTTTTTATGCTTTGATTTCTTAGTACTGCGAGAAAACCCTTTCATCTCCTTTCATATTGTGCTTGATGATTAGAAGGTTTCAGTAATGAAACTTCAGTTAGATCAGAAGCTGGTGGATAAGGACTAAAGTTAAGCAGTTAGCATTGGCGCTTCTCTGATAATATTGCCATAATGTGAGTCTTGGATCAGCTCCCAGTTTTAAATTTCAGTGGGTAAATAATCTCTTTAATTAAACCTTCCCACTCAGGCGTTGCAAAAGCTGGAAACTGTGGAGAAACAGACATCTTATCTCCACACAAGGGCCTTCACACAGTCTTAATATTTTTAAAGCCAAAAACTATTTTGCCAATGGGAGTATTTACACCAATTACAGGTATAAATAGTGCTGTATCTATTTACACCTGTAATTAAGAGTTGACGGTAGAAAAGTGACAGTGTGAGCAATAGGGTGTTTAATCATTCATAGGGGTATTAAGATACCAAGGTAAAAGGCGCAGAAAGCCTTATTGAAGCTGAAAGTACCAGGGCTGCAAATGTAACCTGAATTAAACTATTACTCAGAAAGAGCCATAACTAAAACAGGACCAAAGTTTCTGGATACTGATAATATACATTTTTTCATACCAGATGGTTTTATGTAAGATTATGTGACATTAACCCATTTAGCAGAAGCTTTTATCAAAAGCAACTAACAGTACACATACAATATTTATCAGTGTGTGTGTTCTCTGGGAATCAAACCCACAACCTTTGCCCTGCTAACGCAACAACCTACCAACTGAGCTACAGGAACACCCTTGAAAAACACAGGAAACCTCACAGTTCAGAACACTATAACTTGTGCTTTTCTTTGTCTTTGTCTAAGTGTGTTTGAATACTATTTGTTCTGTCCTGGACTGATACAGTTTTACAGCTGAGATACATTTTACTACAAGAAACTGACAAATAATAATTACATTTTCCTTTTAAGAGCTCACATGTGTTTTGTAGGCTTACACTGTAAAATGATGAGTGCAACACTGTATAGCAGATGGAGGGAAAATGACATGTTAAGCAATTCATAAATCGCTCTGGAAAATCCCATAAATTCAGAGAGCTGGAAGCTGATCTGGACACAGTGCCATGCCACCTTTATATTTATTATAAAACCATTTGGAAATATGTGGATAAATGAGAGTGTTTATGTGCTAACATAAATGTCTGACTTTATTAACTGTATGTCATGATAGAATATTTCTCACATCTTTCCTAAAACTGCATAATTTTAAATGAATGCAGTTAAATAATTGATATAAAGCAAAATTTGTTTGGAAGAATCACATCTTTTGCTGTGTTGTGGAAGCTATCTGGCAAATGTTAGTCCCTAGTCACTGTGTTTTGCTGGTCTCACACATATTATTTTAGTTGTGCAGTAACTTTCTGTTATCTATTTAGAGTTATTTACTGTATTACTTTTTCTGTGGACCTGTCTCATAAAAGACAACATGATCGGATAGTTAGAATTTTCCGCTAGTTTGTATTATTGTGTTCTGCACACATTTAAAGCATTCACACCCAATCTGCCCACATCCTGTACAGCCCTAAAGAAGGAAAAAGCTCCTTGATTTCATTTGTCTTTGAAACAATAAAGCCAGACATGCACTCGCCCTTTTGTCATGGCAACCAACACGGACCTCGTTCAACGAGTGACATTCTAGAGATATTTATAAATGTTAAATCATTCTCTCTGGGGATACAGCCAGGGACAATGACATTCAAGTTAGGGTAAATGAGTCCTCTGAGAGAAATATTTAATAAAAGAAACAAAGGCATAAATGTTCCACCCTATGTTGTAATGAGTAATAAATGTAAATGTATCAGAACCTTTATCCTAACTGAGAAACTATTGATATTAGGTTGAAATCTGTGAAACTCTAAACTCTGTTTTTCAGTTCAATGTATGAGGCTACTTTGGATAGGACACTTTGAGTCCCTCACACTTGCCAGGGTTCATCAAACAAAGATAACTACAGATGATTTGAAGGCACTTGTTAAAGAGTTAAGTGTGTTGTATTTTAGTGCAAACCCTGTGTCTGCAATGTTAACCAGACAATGAATGTGGACTCAGGATTCAGACAGACCTGCAAACTGAGGAATTGAACTTAGGTGTGAAACTTCACTCTGATTTACACAGTTACATGATTAGCATAATTCCATCAGTGAATCTGGTGTGAAAGCAACACATTGCCCCCTTATTGTGTGTCCAGGTAACAAGCTCACTAATCCAACAAACACTTGTAAACAAGAATTTCACTGAAAGTGTAAGAATTTGCCCAGAGATTATGTGCTGGCTTCAACTGAATGGTCTGATTGTAAGTGGGGTATATGCTGTTGAATTTACAGTGTTTAATAATTAAGTACATGACCATGTTGTAGTGAATTATGCAAGCAGAGTATATATGAGTGAGTTTAAAGAGAGTGATGAGGGAAGCTTTACAGCAGTTTTGGTGAGTGTTTAGGGACTATTTAAAGTACTTACCATAGTGATGTGATTAATCATTAATTTGTTGCATTTCATTCAAGTGTGCCAGTAAGATATTAGTCCAGTTTTTTGTTGATAAATGCAATACTATGAGGTTTTACGCAACCATGTGGTCCATATACTGGATTTCATCCAGTATATGTTCCAATACGTGTGTTCGCCTTTAGAGCTGAACTGAGCTGTTTCCACTTATAAAACTGTGCTTTATAAAAGTCTACAGCCCACTGTCAGCTTGAGGAGTCATGACCTTCAGTGGAAAGTCTTAGATTTAACAGCTCTCTTTTCCACTACTCCCTCAAATACAAGCGGCAAATCTTGCAGATATATTTCCTGCTGCTTTAACTTTAATTGCTACTTTAATTGCTACAGTGTTTTTGTTGCAATGTATTCGTAAGTAGAAAAACATGCAACCCAGGTTTTGGTTTTGCATTTGATGAGAAAACGCAAATAACCTTTCAGTAGATTTCTGTGTCTCCTAAAATGACTCACTAAAAGCCAACAATCAGATATTTCTCATACAAATTGGTGGACAGTTGCTCATTTATAAACACAATTATAAGGAAACAGGTCAGGGAAATTGGAATAAATGTGGCACTTACTACAACATTGTACTGAATTGTATATTTGGGCACACTGAGAAAGCAGGGAGCAGATACTGAGCAAACCCCATCCCACCAAAATGTATCTAGTGCCACTACAAGCAGCTGTTTGTGAAAAGCTTGAGCGTTGTGTTCATGCCTCCGTGTTGCACAGCTTGTGGCTCCACAGCAAAGCTGCTCAAGCGTTTCCTTCCTGAGGGGGATATGAAACGCAATGGTCTCATCTTTTCCTTTTGTAACAGTTCCTCCACAGATGCCTAATGAGCCAATAAACACATCAGCTGTGTTTCATGAGGGGCAGTGGTTTTTAATATCTCCACAAATCAGATACAACACGCTGCATACACTGTGGGGTCAAGCAGAGATTGGTTATTGATTTGTAAATTCAGTAGTCTTGCAATAATGAAGTTATCTGGCCTTGTTCATTGGTTACAGCTGTGCTCTTTAGCCAATAGGAGAAATGTTTTCATATTCCATCATAATGTGCAGCGATTATTTAGTTATTTGTGGAGTTATTTTGTTATTTTATTATTTAGTTATTATGAAGTTATTTGTGGGTTGATTCCTTTCAAAAAGTTTAACTATTTGTATTGGTGGCTCTGTGGTGGTTTCAAAACATTGCTTTGTTCTTGACCAGCACGACACAGCCCAGAATTGGTTTAACCAATGGTGCAACTGGGCGGGACTTTCTGTTTGTACGACCAATGGCAGTTGACCAAGTGGGATGTGTGGCAACCTGTGTCATTATTACAATTTTTTGGTGTCTATGATATCTATGTATACATATATTTTTGTTACAAAACACAGTCAAAGCCAGAGGGTCACGTTAAGCTTGACTGTTCACATAGCAAAAACAAAGAAGGTATTAACTTAGACATTCCACATGGTACCTCAGCATAGCAACAGGAAAACATGTAGACCATAAAGCTCTAGTAAAAAATAGCAGATGATAGTAAAAAGTTTGAGCAGGTTAGTTCAATGACCTGTGCTCTACAAATGATACAAAGATCTGATATAAGCCGTCAAATACATTCCCTTAAAGATGATTCCAGCATCAACCAAAACGGCATTACATTCTGTCACTCACAGTTAAAGATGGACATTTCATTGGAAGTCTCCTTTGGAAAATCCATCCGACTGAATAATTGAAGTGCCTGAAAAGTCTCCATGAATATATAAGAAGTCAAAGTGTGTTGGTCTCACTGTTCCATGTGTCTCCCCTGGGAGTCAACAGCACATCTGGGCTGTAGAGAGAGCTACACTCATCATGCTGCAGCAAAGACTTCTGCCTCAGCATGAGGGTAATTACTGTCATAAACTGAAATAAAACAAAATGACATTAAAGGGTAATGGGATGGCAGCCATATCTGTGTGTGCCACTGATGTCACTTCCTGTAATACATCAATGGACAAAACATGTATGGGAAGTTATTTATTTGCAGTGCAGAATCTTTAATGAATTTTAAGAGTTCCTTTAATAACTTTTAATGACTGATTTGTCAATATTATTGCATTTGGCACATTATATGTAATCCAAATATGAAAAATACTGTTTACTGATGTATAGGACTTGAATTGCTCATATTAGAAGATAATATTACGTGCTAATTGTACATACCTGCATTATGTTGCACTCATAGTGGCAACATCTCATGATGTCACTTTAACTAAATTGTATTAATTTTCAAAATATACAAGAGGTTGTAAGGCATCAAAGAGTCTCTATCATTTGGACAGTTTATCTTAATAAGGATTGCAAATCCAATATAAATGTTTGAAAGATCTTCTACAAGAACCGTTTAATCCAACGCCTAAACTCAGTGCTCTGATATACCCTTGAAACAGAGAGTGGACTTATCAAACAGGAAAGGGGGTTTAGAGGTTCATTTGCATAAGTACACGCATTGGCTCAGTATTACTGAACTGGCTTTGCATGAGAAATGGTTGCAATGAGTGGAGGTTTAGAAGTATTGGTTTCACGCTAGATATTAAAGTTCATACAAAATCCACACACTGTAAATCATTAGTCTGCCTATGTCTCTCGTACATGTTATGACACTCATACTCAGCCTTTACTCAAAGCAAATACCCTCTAACATCTTTAGATTTCTAACATTCTTCAAGAATTTAGACAACATAAGAATTCAGCCAATATTTTAACTTGAGTTTTTATGTAAAGATACAGATATTGTATACCAATGCCCAGTTCAAAACAAACTGTCTCATAGCATTGGACAATTTTAATACTTCCTCAGGACAATTTTAGAAGTAAATGGGAAAATTAAACCAACCTCAATGTGCTTGTTTGTATACAACTAATAAACAACATTATTTTAGTTTCTCAATTAAATTTATAGTTAAATAAATTTAATTTGTTTTTTTTTTTATAAAAATACAAGTGAATGGAATATCCTGAAGAGGTGAAAGTATTCATATATAACCGTTTTCCTCACATGCTGTGCACTTCGAACCCTGCAGCAAGGCAGAACAGAACACCACGTTTTACTGTCTGTCAAGCATGTAATGAGTTTTAGGTCTCACGTTCAATGTGCTCAAATGGCCCATTTCTTGTCATTGCTTTGACTTTGACTTCCTCAGACTTGCTGTATTTAATTGATAGCTAAAAATAGAAGCATTTAACAATTCAGAAGAGACTCATAGTTATTTATATACTCAGAAGTTATTTATATTCAATTCATACAAATATGATTGCAATTTATTGCCTGCAGCACTACACTATCAAAGAGAGATGTTTTAGATGAAACTAAAATAAAGTCAATGTTTTTTAACAAAAAAATGCTGATAATTGTTTTTGTTTCTATTTGTTTTTGTTTTGTTTCTACTTACAACATAATTTTGCTCACAAGTTGCGAGATAATTATGCTTAACAAATATTTTTAAAATTTAAATCCATCACAATTTATATTGGCTAATGTAAATGAAGGGAGATACTTTACTACTATGCTGATAATGAACTAAGATGAATATTTTACAAGCAACATTGTGTGTTTTGACTGATTTCATATGTTAAGCTTAATCACATGAAGTACATATGATATATGGGATGACCTTTATATAGAAAGTGATTTTCACTAGACGAAAAGACGAAATTGCCAACTTGACCTTTTCAACGAGACCTACAACACCTA
>JAZGTK010010837.1:0-16088 GCA_036877625.1 Ambastaia sidthimunki | reverse complement strand
AGCATTATATGACTGGTGCCAAACCCCCTCCAGTCATTTATCACCATAGAAGACAATATACAAATGAAACGAGGCCAGAAAGTTCCCATCTGCACTATTTAGACAATAACAAGAACCATGATGACCTGGAAGAGGATGCAGGCTGCATGTTCTCCAACAAACCATTTTTGGAACGTTTTCCATTTATATGGCAGATTCTTGTGACTTTCAAGCCCACATCTTGTTTAAGTTGCATTTACCTGGGCTGGTTAAAATACAAGTTAAAGTGGGATTTGTGTGGCTTTACAAAATACCTGTACTGTCATTACATCTGTGTTTTAAGCACCTTGAGTTTGTTAAACATCAATGGAACTTTGATTGGATCTGAGTTTTACAGTCAGATGAGATGAAAACAGAGCTTTACAGCTACAAACACCAGAAAGTGGGTTTAGAGTATAAAGAGCCAAGATCATGCAGAGAAGAACCCAATCCCTACTGTGAAGTACCGTGGTGAATCTGTGATGTTGTGGGGCTTTTTATCTTCCAAAGGCCCTGGTAATCTTCCTGGGATACAGAGAACCACAGACGTGGATTTAAGATCAAAATCTGTCTGTCTCTGCCAGGAGACTAAGATTGGGTCGTGGTTGGCTCTTTCAAAAGGACCAAATCCAGTGCACACCTTCAAGTGAACATACAAATGCTTCACTGACCACAGAACCAAGATTTTTCAAYGGYCATAATGGTTTACCAACCAGTCATTGAAACTGCATGACATGAATTACACTGTCCACAAGTGAACTGACCCAAGATGTAATGGTTTCAGATCTCATTATGTTCTCTCATCTTATCCATCATCTTATGATTATACTATAATATAGAAGTGGGGTGGTGAGCACAAGAAAGTGTTCCTGTAGCTTAATTGAAAAGCATTGTTAGCAGCGCAATGGTTGTGGGTTAGATTCCCAGGGAACCCGTACTGGTGATATGTATAACTTGCATGCACTGTAAATAGCTTTGAATAAAAGCATCTGCTGAACGTAAATGTAATGTAACATTTTATAACTAAATTCATGATGCCAACAATTGTTGAAGGCAAAGACCCTTTATCGTTGAGATTTTTTCTCATTTGTAGTTAGCAATTCTGGAGGGCACAGTTGCTGTTTGAACCTGATTCATTACGATTCCCTCTTCATTTCGTGAGAATCATTTATTTCTACTGATTTCAATGACACGTTGAAAATGCGTCTTATTAACTGTAACACTTCGCCATGGCAACACAATTGTTGTGAATTCTAGTTCTGTGCATGTCTAATTACATACTATGCGGTTCTCCTGTGATCAGTTAGCATAGACCAGTTATTGATGAACAGTGAAGCATGTAATTGGACCGTAATTATTTAAAATAGAATGGCCCCCATTAATGAGACATGACCATTAATACAGATTTCAGGATATCATCCTTCTTTGTGTGTGTGGAGGAAGTATTACATAAAAAGCAGTCTAGTATAAGCTATTATTTTTCATGAACTTCGATGTGTGTTTGTGCGTGCGGTGTCGTATGCCCAAGTGTAAAAAAAAGCACCAGACAGACAGGAAATGGATCCGTGACAAAATGCTGCAGCTTGGAGCTAAGATTAGAAATTCATCTGTCTTCAATGAAATATTCAAGCACACATGGCCCAGTCAGTGGCATTACTGAAATGATGGCTGTCTGAACTGTACAGAACAATATTGGGGCCATACATCCAAAAGTTCAGTCCAACCGCAAGTCTTTTCCTGAAAGCCCAAGGTAAAGATGAGCAATGTAGCTTTTATTCTGTTTTTAATCCAAGCCACAGACACAATCTGCACATCTGCATTTGTAAACAGTCTTAAATAATAAAGAGGTTCCAGAGGTTGTTCAGCTACTGCATATAACAAGACCAAATCACACTATATAAATATATATGTGTGTGTGTATAAATATATATACATCTACAGGACATGTATATGTACATGTATACATGTATAAATGTATCTGTTTGCTGTGGAGTCAAGAATTGTTTTATGATTAAAAGATGGCACTGTATTTACTGTATTTATACTGTATATACTGTACACATAGATGCTGTAAGGTACATTTGTACGGTATGAATATAATTGTATGACATTGTTAAGAATCAATATCATCCCCTCACAGTAAAGGGAGACAAATAAAAAAAAGAAAATGAAAAGGCACCAGGCACTTATGGGTCAATTTTCCAAGCCTTTAAAATCAGAGGATGGGAGAGTCCAATTTGCATGCTTTAGGATAATTTAGAAGTGACCTTCAAAGTGTTGAAGAACTCTGCGCAACAAATATAGAATGTGAAATGTCAAAGTGATTACAGAAGATGGCTGAACAGTTCCACACAAAGCTGGTGCAATTCCCAAAAATTAGAGACTTTTTAGTGGCTCCTGTGCTCTATTATGTCTGAAATCAACTGCCATGGTCCCAGACTAAACAATGCCACTGGAGAGGAGCGGAAATAAAGGTGAACTTGAAGTAGAGAAATAAGTCCCAAAAATTATATGGTACAAACTTTAAGAGTTTGAAATGTCAGGGAGTTATTTTTGAAACAAGCATTTTATTCTTAAAAAAAGGTAAGTGTGGCTGGGGTTAAACTCGTGTAATATCTGACCACATGCATCCTATAATACAACAATATTACCATCCAGTTTACCCATATGGTAAACATCCTATTGTTATTTCTATTTAAAAGTAGCAATTTTTAAAGCATTTATTTAACATGTATAATCAGGAAGATTTCAGTAACACCTTAGTACTGGGACCAATTCTCACTTTTTTCTGCGTATTAGCAAGCATGTTGACTGTTTATTAGTACTTGTATAAAGCACATTAATAATTATTAAACAAGACCAAACATGGCCACATCTCTTAATCATACCCCATATCTACACTTAAACATTACAACAACTGCCTGTATTATTAAGCAGTAAATTAGGAGTTTATTGGGGCAAAATTCCCCAGACTAGTTCAAGTTCCCTAAACTAATGTGTTACCAAGATTTCATTTTTTTAGGTGAACCATTTCTACTTTAAGCACACTGTATGTTGTCTCCAAATTCTGTATAAATGTACAAAACTGAATTAAAAAATGCTCTACTCTAAAATGCTTCAATTTCAGCTCTCTATGAAACAACCCCACAACAGCATCTGATTCACAGACATCCAACTCAATAAAACTATAAAGAACTTTATTTGTGATCTTGTTCTAGTTAATTCCCCCAGACAAACATGTCACAAACAGACTGCTAAGGCCGTTAATTAGTTCAATTTTAAAATGACAAAACGTGACAGTCAAAACCATAACAAGTGCCTGAACTTGTCACTCTTTACAAGCTTATGTTATACATGCATTCTTTTAAAAGGGTTGTTTACATTTATAACATTTAATTGTCAGGTTTTGCTTTTTTCTAGTAATTAGTTTCTCTCTCCCACTGGAATAATGCAATTAGGGCTATTTGCCGTGATGGATTGCAGATATAGCTAAGTTATGTCAAGATGAACAATTATCTTAGTGTGATAAATAAAGTGAGATAAATAAATTAGTGCAGTTTAATTAGAAAGTTTGTATCTCGGGCTGAGAAAGCAAGCAGTGAGTTTTGTGTTTTGGTGATAGTGTGGTTATCTCAAAAAGGAAATTATGGCACAAGATTAATATTTTTTACATTTCCAAATCATTTACAATTTAGATTGACATATTAATGAGGGAGAACCAGGACATTGTGAGTTTTAAATAAGTGTCCCAAACTATGATGTCCAGTGATCTGAATATTAAAAAGATCTTTGCAAGCAAAGAGTACCACATTAAACGCTGTTGAAAAACAGTATAGGCGTACTGACTTGTGGCATTTTAAATATTTAAAATGAGGTGCCTGGACTGCAGTGGAGAGATGCTGTATAGTACCAGTAACATAAGCCAGATCCTGGTAGTCCTTCACAACATCCCAGCCAACAATTTTAGGTTGTAAAAATGTTTCCCCTATCATTTCCATTAATTAACGTTAAAAATGTTTACAATGTTCAGTTTTTAAGTTATTAAAATTTTTACATTGTTAAAGAAAAAAATTATTTAAATTTTTGAATTCTATAATGTTTTTAAAAGTCTTCACCAACTTAATAAAAAAAAAACATTTTTATTATGTTAAATTTTTTAAAACTTTCAGAGAATGTTAATAATCATTCCCTCTTAGCAGGGATAGCAGTCAGAACCAGCCTTCACCCTGGAAACAGTGTTAAGCAGGGGCGTGATTACGTTCTACCTCGATTTGCATAATTCCTTTAGTGAACCAGGTGCTAAACAACACGAAAAGTGTGAGCGAATAAAAGTATCAATCCCCCTCAGCAACCGAACGAAAACAGAAACCAACCAAACAAATAAAACTGAAGCAAATGTGCCTCCAAACAATGCGAGAAAAAGTTGCACCTCTGTCCAGCTCGCAGAACGTCCAGCTGAGTATGAAAAGCTTCCATTTCATAAATCATAACACAGAGCATATGCCCTAGCTGCATGAGTGTGTGCTTTCATCTTCAACAGCCCCCCTTTCTTTAACACTTCTTATCCAAAGTAAACACACAGCAGAGAGAGGTAGTCAGATCCCGTGTTCGCTGGTTTCCAAACAGAGGGCTTAAGGTAGCATGGAGCTGGACAGAAGAAGTTGGCGAGAGGAACGATAACCGCTCGCTTTTGCGTGTGTATCAGCGTGGGTGGGGGCAGGTCACTCGGTCACGTCCAAACTCAAAGGAAGTTGATCACTGGCGGCTTATCGCAGGCCGAGCCAGGCCACCCCTCGCGAATTAAAGGAGAAATAGTATCTTGCTCACTCATTTTTCAACCTCCCTGAGAAGCGGGAGAGCCCGTATCCTTTCTTTCTCCTCCACTGCTGTTCTGCAGAGATAATCCAGGGCCCATTCTAGGCTGCTGAATCCATCTTACTCCAGGAGGTGGACCGGAGTCCTTGGCTCCAGCGAGGTCATTGCTTTAACCAACCTGCTTGTACTCACACACACACGTTTGTTTTTCTGTCTAAATGGGGACATTTTATAGACTTTTATTGTTTTTATAAACAGCTAGTTATAAACAATATAACCTAACCCCAATTCAACTTCTAACAGGAAACCTTTAGCATTTTTACAATTAAAAAAAAAAAACTTTCCCATACAGTTTCATTGCTAAGAAGTTTAGGTTTTTGTTGTACTGCTTTATATCTTTGTTTTAGACCTCTGCAAATAAGGACTGGTTTGGGTTTAATTTTCATAGGTCGTCCTTGCAACATTAAGGTCATGTGTTTGACTCAATGCATGGACTGATAAACATCTAAAGCGTATGACAGATGTATAAAAAATATAATATAATATTATATAATATATAATATAATATCTGTTTTAAAAGAAGCAGAATTATGTAGTGTTATTTCTTCCCACTACAAAATTTATATCTTAATGTGAACATGGAAGACAAGACAACCTGCAGGTGTTGCTAGGCTGCAGGTACAGTAGACATTTCTCATTTGAATGTGTTCCTCAAAGGTCCTGGTGAGGAAGCAGTGCTGTTGATTTATGGATCTTTCTAGGGAATAAACTGCAGTATCTCATTACGGAATTTAAAACCATGCGGATGCCACATTACAGTCATATGGAATGACAGAGTCTAAAAGAGTGTCAGGTGCATATATATGATGTATAAATATTATATTCCTATGTTTGCGTGCATATATGTGAGAGTATATGTCTATGAACCTAATGAAAAATGCATTCAACATTCACATGCAACATATATATCAAAAATGTTAACAAACCAATATATAAAGCATTGGACATTTTTGTTCTCTAAATTAAAGAGTTATTCTCCATTTTGTATGCATACATAATTAATAAACACTGAAAATGATGTACTTAAATAGGAGTTAAGATTAAAACAGGCTGAGGTTATAATTGGGTCAGATCATCTGGGATGTTTTTTAACAACCTAACAACAGGCTGTCAAAAATTAGAGTATAAATACTTTAATAAAAGTAAATGATGTATTCAGACATCATTGTCCTAAAGAAACAAAATCAACAGTTTTCATCATCACACTGTGTTTGTGAACACTTTGAATGAGTCTTTGCACACTTGTTAAAGGTTTTGGTTTATCGTTCTGAAGATTTGTCTTTCTACTGCTCTTGTTTGCTTTGTTTTGTTGTGGATGATTAGATTAGATTGTTTTTGTCAATGTGTGCTGGTCATGCTTATATAGAGAAGCACAATGCCTAAAGTAAAGATAAAAACATTTTAAAGCATCGGCAGGGTGCAAATTTAGGTTCTGCACATTTATTTTTATATATAAGTCTTATACAATTGCATATATGCTGTTTAGAAGCACAGAGGCACTTGGGTAACAGGGCAAAAAAAATTGTAATTAGTAACACGCATGTCCTAAATTCAGTAAATAAAAGGCAGAGCTTGTCCGATCATCGTACTTAGTCTTGAATTACATTCTTGCGACAGACCCACTGAATTGTCATAACATCAAGAACGCTTTTCTTGTTCTTAATTTGAACCTTCTTGAGGCTTTTGTAAGCTCTCAGTAGTGTTGCTTTTAAGCTGCATGCCATTAAAATTAATTCCTTCAGTGCTCTACAAACACTTGAATGTCGTGCAAAATTAAGTCCTCTAAGGCTGGAGCCAGAGTTCCTGCTTGGCCTGGTGCTGCCATCAGGGTGATCCTTGAACAGAACATCAATCTGCACAATGTTCTTCCATCTCACTGCAGTGACAAATTAGGAGAGCTTCTAATGTCAGACTCAGAGGAAGTGCTTCTGCTGGTCTCTATTGGGAAAAAGCCTGATATTAACAGACCATCTCCCTGTTCCCTTGTACCATGACGGATGAAAAGCATTCCAAGGGGTGGCATGCCATGCGTGTCTCTTTCCATCTTGCTTTTTGGCAGCAAGTATCACTTATCCAGGCATCCAGAAATCTCTGAGGTTGAGCATTACACCTTACACCAGGTTAAGTATTTTTGTGTGTCGGCCTTGTATACAAGTGGTTACTGAATGCAGGCCCTCCTGTTGCTACTTTTCAAACACTTAATATGCAGATTTCAATAAAATTCTGATTTAGTCATGTGGTAATATTTCGGGATCTGTGTACCTCTGTGGCATTTGGATGTGCCCTCCTTACAGATAACATTTGCATTTATTCATTTAGCAGACACAGTTCAGTGAATTATTATTTCCTGTTTTTGCAGCATTGTGAGAGTAGTTCCAACAGAAAACAAAGCTTCAAGCTTTGCGGGTCACAACGCAACACAGACTGAAAAAGTGTGTATAGGTGTAAAGGAGCAACAACAATTTTCCCTACCCTGCTTTAAGAATTCTGGATTCACTCCTGATCCAAATCCAGTACAGGTTTTCCTGCCCTTTATGGCCACTGCAGCGAGACACCTCACACTAACTGATCCTGGAGCATGAGAAACCAAAGACTTTCAAAAAACCAGATCCGGCTCCAGTCCAGACTGCTCACATATTCTAATCTGAACACAGAAAAACACAGACAAGCAGAGTGATACAAACAGTAACGTCTCAGAGCTGATATAGAGATATTTAGTCACTTGTTCTGGCACTGTTGTGAATATGTGAATTAGAGCAATAATTCACTCAAAAGGTTCTTTCATAATTTACTAACCTTCATGCTGTTTCAAATCTGTTTGCAATTTCTTTCCCGAGCAACACAAAAGAATATTTTAAAAATCTTTACAAAAATAGAGGTTTTTTTTAAAGTTAACCATGTGTGCTCAACAAAGCATTAAAAATACTGTAAAGTACCATAAACAGTAAATTTTGCTCCCCATCAGTTCTTTGAAGTTTAAAAGAGATGCTCTATGAACCATGAACTGTGATTGTATGAAATACAGCTAAATGAATATTTACAAGCAATGTTGTACTTCACAGAAAAGATAACAGTATTGATTATGCTTTTTATTGATGTATAAGATCATAATAAATACATACACATACTGTAATGTCAGAAAGAAGACTATTGTTTGCTGACAGGGTGGCACAAGCACATCTGTTTATCTCCTCTTGTCATTAACATTCCTCTCCATGCATTACTAACATTAACACAACTCTCACCCTCTCTCACTTGTTTTCATTTGGCATGTTTTTAATTTCAGGGCACCTGCTTGCTTTGCTTGATTCGGGATGACTCCACATTAATCATCTTTAAATGCGAGCTCAGATATTCACTTTCTATGATGTATTAATGCCCCAATAGGAAAAGAGAGATTTGCATGTTGATTAAGGAATTTCACGTCTGCATAGCCAATGGTTGCAGGGGTGGCGCTTTTGTGAATGAAAGGTGACATGAAGAATATCCATAAACTTTCCTCTGTTGCTCTCTGTTCTGGGTCTGTGGCTTTTTTAGCAGAAGTGTCACTGGTGAGGGATGTAGAAGTGCCCTTTCCCACATTGTGTCAGCTACAGAAAGGAGAGTGCTGGGTTAGGAAGCTTAGAAGCAGAAGGTAATTACTGTCTCAAAAGAGGAGCAGCTTTGATGTGCTGAGTCTGCTACAGGAAGCTGGACAGCAGAGAAGAATGACCTCCAATGAAATGAAACAAACTCAGTCAGAAACTCGTGAGGGAACGTTCTCAAAGTTCTCTCAAAGTTATCAAAAAATGTTTTGCAGTAACGTTCGTAGAATTATTTTTTAATGTTGTGTATGTCAAAAACATTATTTTTAAGTTGTTGTGGAACGTTTTAAAAAGTTACGGAATTAGGAAATGTTTGAATAATGTTTATATAACCAAGCAATAACGTTAATACAATGTTACTTAGTTAAACTGTTAGGGAAATTGTGAACATCACAGCACTAATGTTTTGACATTTTTGCTTTTTTTGTTGTATTTGCGGCTGTTTCAATTACATTTGATGTGGCCTTGAATGAAACATGGAGAGAGTTGATGTGAGTGCAGTGCTTGAACTGACAGTTGTGTACGATGTGTCAGGTTAAAAAGAAAATAAATTCAAGCACCAAGATCCTCACTGGTTTTAATCAAAAGCTCACACCACAGAATTAGCTCCAGGATAAAGGAAGCATTGTAGATATGATCAATTATTCAATTATATTGTCAATTATGTAGCAAGGTGGTGGATGAGTCCTTCAGAAACGCTTGAGTGTATCCGTTATTAACTGTGTTGTATGAAATGATCTGAATATGTTAGTCTCTGTAGACATCAAGGCCAAACACAACCATAAATATTTCTAACAAAAAGAAATCATTCTAGGTGAAATTTTTACTTTTTAATCTTACATATAGTCAAGATACTGTTTTTAAACTTAATTGTTTAGACTAAGAATAATATCATTATAAACATTATGCATATTATATAACATATATGTGTGTACACACACACGCACACACATATATGTATAAAGGCTTAATTTCTAGTCTATACAATTGGTCTTTCTACTCATTTCACTGAAAAGTCACATTCTATATTTCTCAAACTGTATAAACTCTACAGGGAAATGCAAAGCATGAACTGGATGCCATCTGCAATAATTAAATAATATAACAAACATCCCCGAATCACACAGAGCTGAATACAACAGTTAGAAGGGCCAAATTGAATAAATTAAAGCTTTTAAACTTGCTTAATCACTTACATTAATATATTAACTTTGACAGTGCGAGTAAATACCCTTTCTTTCAGTCTCATTTTAATTGGCTGCTGTAGAACATCTACTGAGGCACAAGTTATAGAAGTTATTTACAGTTTGTTACTGTTGTCCTCCACCCTTGCGGCTTTTCCGGACCTTGGCTCCTGTTTATCTAGGGGCATTGTTTTATTACCTTCAAAACTCTACTGGGAGGATCTTGGCGATGGAGTTGCTAGGCAACAGGAACTAGATGATCTGCGGGATCTGAGCTTGCAGACGAAAAGAGAGAGGAAATCAGCAGAAGGGCAATGAAATGGGGAATGGTCCGTTGAATGAGATGCTCTATTGTAGATGTGGATCTATTAATCTGAAGATTAAAAACTGAACTTGAGAAGGAAACATCATACTTGCCAATAATAAAAGATTATGTTTAGCTTATATCCAGAAATAGAGAACGTATACTGCAGGGTTTACTTAACTTTTCACACTGTCAGCTTGTGTGTGTGTATGTATAATATATTATATACATATATGTACATACATATACATACACCCCCCCAGACACACACATATATGAAGAGAGAGAGAGGCAGAGAGAAAGGATATAAGAACTGTAATAAAGTGAGACATACAGAATTGAAGCTTTGCTGCTGTGGTCACCTTGTTTTATTGCTGGCTTTGCTCATGCAGAAGGTCAATCACAGGGGAGACCACTTTCAAAAAAATGCCTGACAAGACATTTAGCCGCAAGCTTCCCTCTCCTACCTATGATTTGCAAATCCTTTGAGCGAGGTTCTCCCGCTTCTCTTTATCCTCTGAAATGAGACACGCCTATTTCTCTCTTAGGTGTGTTTAATAAGCATTTGGCACTAAATCAAAACCACAGCTTTGCTTTAAGACTGAGGTCAAAAGAGAGAATAGAGATAGATTGTGTGCTTTACCATAGATATTGAGTGCAAAAAAAACTAACATAATAACAAACATAATCGGAACACAGACAGCTTCCATTTAACAAAAGCTGTTTTTACATGCCACTTCTGAGATATGTAAAATATTCTCTAAATGTTATCAAAAACCGTTCTTGTTTTTTTTTTTAAATTATATATATATCAAAAGTGCAAGTGCAATGTTTGAAAAACGTTACAGAATTAAAAAAATGTTTGAGTAACGTTCTTAAAAACAAGCAATAACATTAAAACAACGTTTAAAAAACGGAACATTCCTAGAACTTTCATTTTTCATTTCAAAAATTTTCATTTTTGTTACTTACTGAAAACGTTAGGGGAACGTTCTTAGAACCTAAAATTGTTAGCTGGGTCCCCTTCTGCAGCAGATGCTGTAGTAGAAAATGAAGACGCTCGGAGGCACAGGAGAGTGCTTCTCTGGCACGTCGCCAAATGCGTCATCGCAATTACAACAACAATTATAAGATAATTGTTATTGGTGAGACAAGAATAACAAAAAGAGAAATGTCAGGTCTGCTGGCAGGACACTTTGTTTCTGTTTTCTCCCTTCAAACTTTTCTATTTTACCTATTCCAATCACAGATTTGTGAAGTATGTTGATTGTCATTAACCCCTGTAGTTTACATTTGTATAATATGCTAATCAATCTTTGTGTTTTTTCAGCGTTATATAGGCTTTGTTTGCGTCTTGAACTTCCTTACATACACACACTTGGTAGGAAACTTTAGTAATTAGCAAGAGGCTAATGATGTGCATTGAAGCCTTTAAAAATGGACGCCAAATCCAACAAGAAAGCAGCGAGTGAAACAAATGATTTCTCTAGAGAAGGTCTGTGGGACAGCTCTCCACGCCCACACAACCACAGTGAACAGACATCACAACCGTTCATAAATCACAACTCCCTCCTGTCTTGCAGGGACTATAGCCTGGAAATACAAGACTAGAGATCCAACTGTATCATGTCCAGATGATCTAACGTTTTACAATGTCTAACATAAGCGAAACTGTCACTAACAGATAGTGAAGTCCTTGGTGACTCGTGGTTCTCGAGATGTTTGTCAACTTGTAGTTCAAGACCATAAAAGTCAGCTTGTTCTCTTGATGCAGATGTTTAGAACTTTAAACCTTGAGGTAAGTGTAGAGACATGCGGTTTGCTTAAAGCTAAAGCCTCAGATGTTCTGAAACACTGGCCACATTTCCTGGGAGACATATGAGATGTTTACAGAATTGGAAAAGAGAAATACTCAGAAAAAAAACGCTGGGTTGTTTTTAACCCATGGCTGGGTAAAATATGGACAGAACACGCAGTTGGGTTATAAATTACCCTGTGCTGGGTGGTTTTAACGCAAAATGCTGGTTTGTTTCAACCCATGGCTGGGTAACAACAACCCAGAATAGGGTAATTAATAACCCAACTTTGCATTTAGTTCATATTTTACCGAGCCATAAGTCAAACACAACCCAGCGTGTTTTTTAAGTGTATAATAGAGCAGCTCTGGGAGAAAGACTGAGACGTGTTTGCCAGGCATGTGTGATATTATCTGATGCTGCAATAACCAATGTGAACTTTTCCTCAACTTCTACCTTTCAGCCATTTAATTAAATATCAAAGAAACATCAGAAAGATGTTTTATCTGTAGTCTTTTTTTATCTTTTTGTTCTGCAGCTTATCATATATATGTACACACACACACACACACACACACACACACACATATATATATGCTTGGAATAAACAAAGCCCTAATTTTTCTCCAATACTCCATGATAATGTAAAGAATATGCAACAAGATTGTGTTTTTTAAACAATTGACCAGACAGAAAAAATCAATGCTCTCCCTGCTTCTAAACAAGCATAGGCCATGAACACAAATTATTGTTGATGTGTACAATACAACAGCACTATGAATGTTATGCCATTTTACCTGATTCAGAATGCTTTCTTTTAGAAAAACAAAGATTGGTTGCGTCAAATCTTAATTACACAGTACATTTGTATAAAACATCACAGAGACAATAAGTAAAACTTGAACAAAAAGAGATCTGAACTATGTAAACATTACCACAAAACAACAACAATTTTTCCAGCATTTCCTCAGATCTGATGTGCAACACATTGCAGTGGGGCAAGGTTATTTATATAGCACTATTTGTGTCGTTTATATATTTCATAAAATGGCAATTTAAAATGCATTACAAATAGGTTACTAAAGGGAAATCAATCTAAGACATGTAAAAGTCCATTTAGGTTCAATAAAAGGTAAAAAGCTTGAATGAAAATGGATTACAACAAATAAAAAGAGAAAGTATGCATTAACCTGCAATAAAAATAATCTGCTAAATAAAATCATGTCATCATTTTCCCAGCTAGAAAGTAAAAGATAAATTTTAGAATAACAAATTTATTCAATGCTTTGCTGCTTCTGAATTTTAAGTGTCTCTAACCGACTTGTATTTCTTTTTCCTTGTCCAATCAAATTAGAGGTCTGCACCAACTGTTGTATAATGTCTGTTTTGAATTAAAGCAACTTTCCAAAGTATGGTTTTCTTTCTGCCAAAGTCTTTCACTATTCAATGTATAGGCATTCACATACATCATATATACTATGTATAGTGTATAAGACAGTTAAATTATCACTATGCTGTAAATCATATTTTTTCACCTACAGATTTTCTGATCT
Organism: Ambastaia sidthimunki; assembly: GCA_036877625.1. Classification (NCBI taxonomy): domain Eukaryota; kingdom Metazoa; phylum Chordata; class Actinopteri; order Cypriniformes; family Botiidae; genus Ambastaia; species Ambastaia sidthimunki. The sequence goes on along the minus strand of JAZGTK010010837.1, from coordinate 2,774 downwards.
TGTCTCATGATGGAAATAGAGAAGGAGGGCACGGGCAGGGCAGCTGTGGAGTGCGAAAAGAACAAATCTGCGCTCGGAAATGTATAATTTAATCTTGATCATGAGTTAATACACCATATGCTCCTTGCAATTAAGCTGTCCATGGATAACCCATCTCTAATTTGTTAAGAGTTCAATGCAGCGTAAAATCTGGGGCAGGTCAGTCCCCTGAGTTTAATCTAGCTAGCATGGTGGTGGGAAGAGAGAGAGAGGGCGACAGAGAGAGAGAGAGAATATAGCCAGGGTCTCTAATTACAAGGGCTAAATCACCAATGAGAGAGTCGTGCTTGAAAACACCTTCAGCTATTCTCTGTCTTCATCCAGTGATTTATAATTAGACAAAAGAGAGAGAAATAGAGTGTGAGAGAGAGAGACTGACACCCATTTCAGTGGAACGCACAGTATCACTAGAAGTTTCTTCCAAATAGAGTTATTTACATTGCTAAGACTTTTAATCACAGATTTAACCAAGAATAAAGTACAATGGACAGTCCGTAAAGCACAATATTAACTGAATACTTACAGTTTTGCAATCCTCTCCAGATATACGTAGATGTTTCTTCAGCTAAGGGCCCTTATAGCTCTGTGGACTTATAGCTCTGTGGAAATAAACTCTCAGTAGTTTATTTACTCAACCTTTAAAATTAGTAATTATTTTACTTTGTGTATATTATCCTAGATTAATCACGTAATACATTTGCAGTCTAGGATTCAAAGTCCGGGTCTGCGACAGTAAGAAAAGCTGCAAATGAAAGCCAACGGAAAGTAGCAATAATAAACGATGAAGCCATGATGAAGTTTCTAAGACAGTTTTAATGTGACCTTCATTTAACAATATGAAAAAGCTGAAACCTGTTCGTTTTAATATAAATCAGGCCCTGGGACATAAAAGTGCCCTAAGATGAAGAAACACCCATATATAGCTGCACCATTAAAAACATGCTCCCTACAGAGCCAGAAATTTCACATTAAGAGCCAGATCAGGTAGATTCATTTTTCATCCAGATCATCTTTGCCTTATTACATCAACCACAATGACACGTTATTTGCTGCTGAAAATCTGTGCAGCCGCTCCATAAGTAAAGTATAAAAACATGCAGAGAAATAGCGAAAGCCAACAGCCAGGCTAAGCCACCAGCAGCCAGTCAGACTGAAAGGTAAATCATGACTTGCTCCATAACATAAGCCTCCATAGGGAGAGCTGTGTTTTAAAGCCCTGTCTGACTTATCGATCCAGAGCCAAAATTGCACACAGGCCCCTAAACACACACACAAATACTTGACACTCACTGTTGACTCATTTAATTAGTAATGTTCACAGGGGAGACTAGGTCTCTGAACCAAGCCTCCACTGTTTTGTATAAGGATGCGCCATTGTTGCGTCTTACAAACGCCATGAGACGCTTGCAATATTTTATTAATTAGACGACTTGCATTATTACACCAGGTTCGGAACAACGGGACCCAGTTGCAGAACGAGTGTACAACACGTCGCCCGTCCTGCATTTTGATGTTGCGGATGGGTGAGCTTTAAATCCAAGCAAGTCTTATGGAATATTAAATGATTAATTAGCATTCACATCACTTGTGAAAAACAGCCTTAATTGAATCGGGCACAGCAGATTTTGAGTGCCGGAGCCTCAGTCATGTTAATTGTGACGGTTGGAAAATTGAGTCACTAATTAACAGCTGATGGAAATATCGAGTGAGGAAAGTCAAATTAGTACTTCTATAATTGTATCTGCTCAACAAATATGCCAAAATGATTGTTTTTATTTTTTTTCACTTCGCTAATTCCCCTGTATATTTTAAAGACTTCCGCATTAGCAAATTATTGAGGAATAAATGTTATTTTATTTTCCTCAATAGTTTTTCACTTTTGTATTATAAAGGAACATAGATTATCTGTCCAAATGCCTGTTTTCTGAGTGTATTAAATGTCATGTGCTGAACTAGTATTGCCAGACTGAACTGAATGAAGAAACAGCAGTGATGTGACATACATACACACTGAATCAGTATCTCTCAATTCCCACGGGCCTCCTTCAGTGATGTCATAGCACAAGCTTTGACTGATTCATGAACAAAAATATGTCTGCTCTCTGCAAAATACACACAACTCTCTCTAGAGGACCGAGAGCAAAACCATAAAACGCAGACAGATTTCTCTGTCAAATTTATTATATAAGTAAAATGCTATCCATCCATCTTTCTCAATTCTTACATCATTACTATAGAAATCATAGTCGATACACCAAATATCAACTGCTCTGTCTGAACAAACAAATCAGATTTCATCAAGTGCAACATGAAAATCAGATCGGATTTGTGTGCCGGGTGAACGAAACTTTAGTTTCTTTCTCTCTACTTTCATTGTTACAGAAGCTGGTCCTCTGTTGCTGAGTTTGACAAAGAAAAGGATTACACTGAAGACGAAGAAGCGTGCTGACATCAAGTGCGAGATGAAGGTTTGCGTCCAACTGCCAGAATCAATAGATGCATCAAAACTATCGCTGATACTTCAGTCTGCCTTTTCTCCTGTTTTATTTATCTCTTGTTTACCTCTGTCAGCTTACAATGGCAGAAAGCAAAAATGCTGACAAACATTTATCTAACCAACTACAACACTTTCATTTTTCACTCAAGTAAGATCCCAGCTAACAGAGAACACAATCACAACACATTCTCGTAAAGTTATCAAAAAAGTTCTTGCAGTAATGTTAGTACAATGTTTA
>JAZGTK010010836.1:0-16088 GCA_036877625.1 Ambastaia sidthimunki | reverse complement strand
TTGTCTAGGCTTGTTGGTTCTTATGATATAGTTGAATGCTCTCTCATTGGTTAGTTGCTTTGGATAAAATTGTCTCCTAAATGAATGAAATGTAATGAAAAAACATTCCAAGAAATGAACATATACCATAAACACTAACATCTGTTACCATTTAATATTTTTTCAGGTCTCACATCCTGTGTGTCTCCTTCCTAGATTCACCTTTACTTTTAAAGGTCCAGAATCGATTTTGCTTCCGTAACTAATTTGTTCGTCCGCAGTGATCTGACACTCTCTGAATTCATCGGGCTCTGTTCTAAAAAGCACCCTTCTGTGTGAACTGTGGCTGTCGGTGAAGTAGTCCACTTGTGCGCTGGTAAACAGCATCACTTTAGTTCCCTGCTGCTCCATGTGCTGCTAAATAAAGGGGAAGACATTGCTGGCCGGTCACCTAAACAACCTCCTGCGGTGCTACACACACATTCAATTCTGAGAACAGAATTTAATCATTTGAAGTCAGTGCTTTTATCCTTTTCACTGTGTGCTATCTGTTTGCCAGGTAAATATAAGTGTCCCATCTCATAGTCAGGGCTGGTGCAGCCGTAGAGCAAATTCTCTTGACACAAATGACGTCCAGTCCCAGCCTACAGGGAACATTCTCAGAACGTTGGTTATTGTTCTGTAGAAGTTTTTTTTTAAGTTAATAAAAACGTTCTTGCAGTACCATTAATAGAATGTTATTTTAACGTTACATCATATCAAAACGTTATTCTCAAGTTGTTTGTGAAACATTTTAAAAACGTTACTGAATTAAAAATGTTTAAATCTTAATCTGGCAGTAATGTCAATGCAATGTCTAAAAAACTGGACGTTTTGAAGAACTTTCCTAGACATTTCAAAATAGCATTTTTAACGTTTTTGTTACCACATGCAAATGTTAGCGTTCTTACAGCCTAAAATTGTTAGCTGGGGTGGTTCAACAGAGATGTAGGTTTGAGTCCATAAGATTCCCCCAAACAAATTCCACTGACCCTGGTTATGTGATTATGGATAGAGGTTTAATTATTCCTCTAAGAAACTACACATTTGATAGAAGCCACTGGGTGTGATGGCTTTCCCACAGCTAGGTGGCAGTGTTGCGCTTGGGAAGTGCTGAGCTTTTTCCTGTGGTTGTTTGGTGGCAGCCTGTGGTGTTGTAAATGGAGGTTTTCAGACTGGAGGTGGAGTCTGGGGGTCAATTTCAGGCCACACGCTGGAACTGTCAAAATGCCATAGCAAAAGCTCATTGGTATGAGAGACTGTTAGCTCTGTCCTGCTTCTGTGTGTGTTTGTGTGACAGCAGATAGAGGAGACGGAGGAGGGAGAAAGATGCGTTCCTTCTTATTTTTCTTGTCTTCCTTCCTGTCATTTAAACATAGACACATGCACACAAATGTATAAACCAGAAAGCCAAACAGAGAAGTCAGATTGTCACACAAACTCTGTGCTTTTAGCTGTTCTTCTGCTCCAGCCAGCCAGGCAGGTCACAGAAGTAACAGATTTCCTAAATGCTTAGACGTCTTTATCCATCACCCACTTCCTGCCACTCCAGCTTGCCACCCCCCTCTGTCCCACCGTCCTGCTTTTAGTCAGAATAATCAGAATAGGTGTGTGTATGTTGGTGGAAATAGAAAGTTGAGGAAATGTCCTGGGACCAATTTGTTTTTATATATTTGTGGTACGTCTTCGCCAAGTCACCTAACAGCACAGGAACAAGCTGTTGATACATCAGCCTAATTTAATCGCAGATAATTACTTCAAATAGCAGTTCGTCTGGGCTGTTTTCTCAAGTCCCGCTATAATGAGCACGTTTGCTTCTTTCTTGCTTATTCTTTGCCGCCTCTTTCAAGTGCTTTGGCGTCGTTTTTTTGAGGGAAAGTGTTGCGGTGAGAAACAGTCAGCCAACAAAAAGAAAGAACAAAGGAACATGTCTCAAAGCTCACAAGTTCTGCAGTTGACTGAGAAACAAAAGATTTGACAATGCAACAAGATTTGCAAACCCCAAAACGCAGATGAAAGCTTTACATAGGGCTGTAGTTTTCTGCTAATGGCAGTTGGTTTTATATTAAGCATTTAGTTGATTTGTTTGAGTCGAATGTGAAGCATTGATCAACACATAATATTGTATTAAAGACAGGGAAATTAACAATTTCAAATATTTAAAAATCTAAATTAAATTGGGTTACAATTTTAGCGATACATTTTTTGTGTTTGCAACAAAATGTGAGTTGTGTCTGCCCGTGCAAAACTCCAACCTAGCAACCACCCAGAACTGCTACACAACCCCACGACAACACACTGAAAATTAGTCAAAACACCTTAGCAACCACACCTCAATGTTATCCACCAAAATTATGTTGCTAAGGAGTGTCGTTTAGAATTTTGATTTGGAATTTAGAATTCGAATATCTTTGAAAATGGAGGTGAACGGTGGAGCCAAAAGATGGCACTGTAGCACTATATGATGTTTTCTGCTCTTCCACACGGACCTGAAGCAATGAAATAAACAAAAGAATGTCTGGCTGTGGTTTATATTTAATTTTCGAGCTATTTAGATTACTATGTCATCCAGCCACCATAAAACTGCTTTAATGGTGAAGTCAACATGTGGCAGAGGGGAAGGGGTGGGGGGCCGGCGGGGTACAGCGGATGATTAAAATGGCTTCTCTGGGTGAAGAAGTATTAGCTGAGATTATGCGTTCTGTGTTGTTTGCCGTTTCTCTTCTTCTGATCATAATATTCGCAGTTGCCACCCAGTGTGTGTATAGGGCTGTTGGAGTGATGGCTGTACTGATGGTTAAATGTATATTTTCATTGCGATGCCCCGGGTAACGTGAACATCCTTCAAAATATTGAAGTACCTTTCTGTAAAAACAAATGTGTTCTGTAGAATTACGGGTATTTTTTATTTCCATGTTGTTAGTTTAATTGATTGAAGCTGTGTAGTATAGAAACAAATTATTGTGCATGGGAGAGAGAAGGCTTCCAAATGTATGTTTAAAATAGGCTTTGAAGACAAATTCTCAAACTTGTGCTATTGTTTTCCATTGTTTAAAAGGCTAACATATACATTGGAGTCTAAAGTCATAGACCACTTGATAAAGCTTCTATTTTACAACGTGTTGTGCTTTGTATGTTTCCTTTGTTTATCTGATTTGCTTATTTCCTAAAATACTTTAGTGATATAAATTGGATTTTGAAGGTTTTCTTAATGTAGTTTCATGTTTTTGAACTATACATCGTTTGATAGTAGGATAAATGTAGTTTGCATGTAGATTTTAACGTGATTGTGTTTATAAAACTTATTGCAGACCAACATTGTAACAACAGTAATTGCTAGTAAAGTTTTACTTTGGAACACTAAATAATGCTATCCTAGCTAACAATTTTAAGAGTGTTTCTGTAACGTTGCCATTAAGTAACAAAAATGTTTGTTATTTTGAAAGTTTCACTATTCAAAACATTAGCCAACGTTCTGAAAATGTTTGCAAAAGCACTTCTTTAAACTTCTAAAGCTCTCAGTCAATCAAACCATTTTTCATGTTGCTAGTGACCCTGACTAGGGAGCGCTAAGCAGAAAGCAAAGCCGCTGGGCCTGTCTCTAGTAAGCATAAGACCTCTGAAAACATGCCAAAGGTTGATGAAGTGTTGGGGAGCTTTTTGCCTGAAAGTACATAAACTTGATAGTAAAGCTGGCTGGATGGAGAACTCTTTTGAGTAAGTTTAAAAGGGGAAGTCAGGGGTATAGAACAGGTTAATTCAAGAAGCCCGTGAGCACTGAGGCACGTTACGAGACAATGCTACGGTCCTTAATTAAGAGATTTTGATTAGTCACATATGGCGGATTAATCTCAGTGCATCCAGTGCGCTAATTAATATGGCTGTGTTGTAATTCTTTCCACCGGCGTTCGGATGGCGTTCCAGTTGCTAGCTTGCTAACAGCACATGGCGCGGTCTCGGTGGGCTTGTTGTGCAAAACGAACAGGATGCAAACAGAAATGTGAACCAGTGGGCCCACAAGATGGTCAGAATAAATGACACCTTTGTAGTAAGGATGCAAGAATAGCAAGCAGGCTGGACCGCTGACTGTGTTTTATGAAGCGGCTAAAGCTATTCTGGTTGTCTTTGATCAGTCTGATGGCATCTTGAAGATGTTTGGTGGAGCGTTACCCAAATAAAAGCACTTTCGTCGTAGGTGTCTTGTTGACTAAAGTCCTTCGCAATGAACCATTAAAACTTATTCGAGAGGAAAATGCCAGCTGTTAAGATCTGATACAGAGGCGGAAGAGAGACTGTCTTCAAAAAGGTCACCACTAAGTATAGTTTTACCTCAGTCTATATGTGCGTCTCGCAGAGAGCAGAGTTCTACCTGAAGGCCATTCTGAGTAGATGTAGCGAATGTAGTAGTTACGTCGGCTTGACAAAAACTAGTATTCTGTTCTAGCGTTTTTTTGTTATTCTTATGAGACCAACATTTTTGACTGTAACTCAACTCAGACCAAACTCAACTGAGAACTGCCCCTCAGAGTCTGATGTAGTATGCCATTTGTTTTCTCATATATTGGACTGTATGCTTCCTAATGGGCTTGTCTGTATGTTCAGCAACTTTTTAGCAAGCTCAGGGCACCTTAGCTACAGCTTAGCAACACCTTAGAACACTTCTAGGACATAACTAAGGAACTACTGTCACCCAAAACGACCCAGAACCTTCTTAACTTTTATGTCTGTTTGAATGACAGGTCTGTATACATTTCAAAAGATTGCCTTAACAAATCCATTTGTCTTCAAATGTTTGTCTAAACAAACTTTTTCCCTAAATGTTGTTGTTTTCTAGCCAATGAATAGTCTAATCTATGTTCTTTTGAATTTTGGCCTTTTAGAAACTAATATTTAGTACAAAAGTGACTTTGCAATGGTAGTCAGTTATCACAAATGTCTTTCTTGGCTCCTGTTTCAGTTTCCACCTTCTTTCGGTATGTTCAGATGTTAACTTTGTTGACGCGAGCTGATTGGCTGCTTCTCTGGAATAAATTGATGCCTTTAGAGAGAGGCAGCAATTCTCTGCCTCTGGAAGTAAACAGAATCTTAATTTGTCATCTGAGGCAGATTTGAAATGCAAAGTTATGCAGCTGTGCTATTGTAGATTGGTTATAAGGTGGGTGTGCGGAGGATGGCGGTTCATAAAGAGACATGCTTCAATAGTGGACTTCCAGGAAGAGAGAGAATGAGCGAGTAGAGCGAGAGACATTGCTTCTGTCCAGTGGCTCTCCCAATTTTCAGCAGCTGGCAAGGTGATGCACCCTCATCGCATTTGTTAATTTAAGAGTGCTCATACAGAACTGCAGGGAATAGCGAGGATTGATGGCGAACATGGAGGCCTAACCACAGCAGTTTATCTTGCAGTCAATTGTGCCATTTGTTTTCATTTCGGAAAAGATGTGTCAAGTCCCCAGAGCCAAACGCGCACACGCTAACATAAGAGCTTATTCTTGTCCTGAGGTGACTCTGAAAGAGAGTTTCCAGCTAACAATTTTAGATTGTAAGAACATTTTAGCAACGCTTCCATTAAGTAACAAAGTTAAGTTATTTTAAAAGTTCTGGGAACGTTCGAAATGTCCAGTTTTTTGACCTTGTATTAACATTATTGTTTGGTTAAAAGGATGGTATTCACATTTTTTTAATTCTGTAATGTTTTTAAAACGTTTCACTAACAACCTAAGAATAGCGTTTTTGTCACGTTTAAAAAATATATTTTACTAGCATTTCTGCAAGAACGTTTTTTAAAGACTTGTAAGAATGTTAGGCAATGTTCTAAAAATGTTCTGAAAATGTTGCATGTTAGCTGGTTATACTCAGCTTATCTTTTTGTCCTCTTCCTGCTCTTCCGACGTTTCGTTCTCACTTTCTCTTGTTTCTTTATCACTTTCATTGTTTATTAAAACCCTTCTTTAATTATGCATGACGACTGTGTTTAATTGCGGTGTTGTGATTACAAAACGGTCATGTTTTTTTCCAGCCTGGATAGGTGTGAAATACCTTCAGATAATAAAATGGCGCGACGTGAATTAAGCATTCTTTTAATGAGCAGTGCGAAAGCAGAATAAATTATGTAGCATTTGTGCAGGGCATGTGTCTTTAGTCTGAGAACCATATCAAGCTGTGGACTGAAGGAAAATGAACGTTAGCTTTTATTGGTCCTGGTTATTATCTGAATGTTTATTCTAATGCATTCGTAGCTATTAGTTTTCGCAGTATATGTGAATATAGGGTAAACATAAATGGTACTATTTGATTTGGGATTTGAAAAACACCTACTATTAAACATTAGCACACCACTAGTTTATACTACAGACATGAGTAAAACTTCAAATAGTGCATTTTGTTGAGGAAATGTGTGCTATTAATATTTTGCAAGCTGTGACAAATGGCGGATGATAAAACGAATGAAAACATTGGAGGACGGACCTGAGCCATATCTGGAGACTAGAGATTATCATGAAGCCAGTAAGTTCACAACCAAGAAAACATTCTGCACCTGAATGTCATAAAGTGATCTAGAACCTTGTTGTGGGGAACAACTAGACGTTGCTGGTTTACAGAACCTGGTGGGTGTGGACGTTTAACTGAAGGAGTAAGTTAAGGTCGAAGGGTGAAGTTTCTGTGACTATCCTGAGCCTGCAGGTGGCTACAGGTAGCTAGAGGAGTATACCATTCTTATGAACCTATTATTTACATTTGACTTTATGTATGGGATAAGACTATGTTTCTAACCTAAATAGATGTTGTGCCAGTACCAACAAAAGCTCTTACTTTGCAAAAGCACCTTAAACTTGTTTCACACTAGCAAGCACCAGTGTAAATGTAAAGAATAAGTTATTCATTGTTTTGCGTAGGCTGCTCCATATCACGTTAAAACACAGCCTTGCTTCTTGACATTATTTGCCCCCCCACCTGTCTTTTGCTCTCGATCTCTCTTTATAGTCAATGCACCATTTTGGAGCTCTTATCCTCTCTTGATCTCTCAACCCATATATTTTCAAAGCTCTTTTAATCTTCTTCACTCAGTGCATCTGCCTTGTTTTCAAAATGCATTCAGTGCCTCAAACAGCCTCAGTGTTGGGCACCAGGGCCACCTTTAATTTGCCAAGAGTGTAAAAATAAATTAACACTTTTATGATGAGCTTTCAAATGCTGCCCGATTCTCATTTTCTGCAGAAGTCGAGAGTGCATGTAATTTTACAACCACCTCATGCCAGAGATCTTCTTCAGGGCAGAACCAGTACCCTCAAACCAGGCTGTCTTTTCCTCTCCCTCGGAAGGCGATACAGTACATTAATCTGCAGACTTGGCTCCTATCTATCTCTCTCTCACCCTCCCTCTCTCTCAATCTCTCACTTTCATCTAATGAAGTCTTGGAAGAATTCATTTAATTAAGTGTGGAGAGAAGACCCTCCACGAAATCAATGCCTCTCCCTCTTCGTTAGGAGAAAAGGATTTCACTTCGTCCATGGTTGTCGATGAGCTGGAAATGGACGGGTTGCACTTTAGCCTGGAGTGGGTTGAGTATGAGGGTGGAATGGTAGATGAGAGGGGAAAGATGGCCAGAAACGGGCGTGTTTCCTAAACAGAGTGCTGGTAGAAAGTTCTTTGGTAATCTCTTTGATAAATCACTTCAAATCACTCACATGCACGCAGGGAGTAGTTTGGAAGCGGTTACTTTTTCGTAATACTGAGTATCCGCAGAGAATTAAAAACATTTCAGTGCTCCGGTCACTGAACGCAGAGAACCAAAGCACATTAGCTTCGCTTTCATTCTGAGGAGAAACCCCAGGTGCTCCAGCCTCCAAAACTCTGAATTAATACCAGCACTGTGTCCACATTGACGGCTGCTTTCAAGACGTCCTTTGGCCCTCTCCGATTTGAATTCGTCCTCACGGACAGATTGGTATGCAAGAGTTTTTCCTTTTGTTGCACTTTCCTTTAGTATGCTTGGGGCGTACGAAGGTCTTGTCTCATTCTTCACTCAGGTGGATTGTTGTCATTATTTTCTCCCTGGTATGGGAAAACAGACGTCTGTTTCCCAGTGAAAGCACATTATTTAAAGCAGAGTGCTTATTTGATGAGGCATGCCACTTTCTGTCATTTTACTGATGTTTGTTTGCATAAGATGGTAATGGCGTAGATGTTTCAAAGTTCTGGTAGAGCAAGAAAAGATATAGCAATACTGAAAATGTTTTCTGTGCATTTTCAATGTTTTGAAAGATGGCAGACATAGGTCATAGTCTAATAAACAGACCGAGGTGTTGTTTGTTTGAGGTTATACAGAAAACATGATGTCTGCAGACAACCAAAGCACCGTAGAGGTCTGAGTTTTTCCCAAAAACTATATATCACATTACCCTAAAATTATTGAACTTGTTACCCTGAGGAAATACTACCTTAGTTATGGCAACATAATTACCTTAATCAACAAAACCTCACTGATCATCCTGCTTCACAGAAAAGACCATGCTGGTGGACCAACTTGATAGACAGCCCAGCTAGCAATGTTAGGTTGTAAGAACGTTTCCCTAGCATTTCAATTAACTGCAGGAATGTTTTTGATTAGCCAACGTTCTAAGAATGTTCCCTGTTAGCTGGGAAAGACCTGGAAATTCAAACTGGTCTAAGCTTATTCCTCCAGAAGCAAATGTAATATGTTGACTAGGGCTTAAGTCATGGATGTTATCCTGCTAACTGAATATTTCTGAGTGTTAGCATGTGATTATGTTTGTACGCGACAGGATGCTTGAGACCATGTTTGATAGCAACTCCCGTGAAATCAAAGGTCTCAAAAGAGCACAAGCATTGATCTTTATATTGCATCTGTGCGTTACCATCATGGCTGTCAAGCGGCCTTTGAAGAATGTGTGTTTTCATGGTGTGCCTCCCATCTGTGGAAAAGGGAATAAGGGGTGTAGCATGAACACATGCTATCATTATAATATAAAAAAAAGATGAGAAGCAGAAATAATTTGTCTGTTTATCATCACCTTCCTGTGGAGGGATGCTCAGATGCCATTAAATACATATTTAACAGTTGTGTTTTTCCCTCCAGTCCAAGTGTCGATGGATTTTCCCCGTGCATGCGGATTTAACTCTGACTTGTAAGTTTATGATTGGAGTGTTGATACTGGAGTGTAATGGCTTTAAATCGAAACGTCAGCTCTCCGCTATATCACAGCATTAATCACAAGCCGTGGTGTAGAATAGTGACAACACTTTCACACATTTCTCATGCTGAGAGCGTTTGTGTGTATGAAAATCGTCTTTGGTAGACAGAGTCTGAATTCGAAATATCTTTTCCATATTCTGTTCTTAAAATATACGCCAAAGATGGTGTTTAATTTATTTTATATTCCATTACTTTTAATCAAAAGTGCATTTTTTATTGGCCAACTTGAATGCTATTGCTTAGAAGAAGCCTTCTTGTTTTAATCACGTTACATCTACAATTTCTATGTCAGTCTCTCTCTTTCTTTCTCTTTCTTAATCTGTTTCACACTCACACACTTCCTCACTCATACTGTATGATGTTTATAATTATAATTTATGCAGAACACAGAAGTATCAGAGATACAATAATAGGAGTAAAAAATGAACTAGTGACATGGCACTCAAAGAAAAAAGTTTAACATTTTTATAACCAAGCAAAAATGTTAAGACAGCGTCTATACAACTGGACATTTTGAATGTTTCTAGAACATTTAAAATAACATTTTTAATGTTTGTTACTTGGAAATCTTATCATCTGAAATTCTTAGCTGTGTCTCCACTGCAGTTTACATCTGATGGAGACTTGCAACACCTCAAATATGTGACATCATCTTTTATCCATCTAATCCCACATTCTTTTTTTTTTGAGTATGTATTATATTGATTATTTCTTGTGCTTGTTTTAACAGGGTTCAGTGGTGCTTCTCCTGTGAGATTGGTTTCCCTTTGCGAACTTAATTCAGAGTTTGAGATTGACCCAAAGTGATCTAAATGATTTATGGTGTTTCCTACTTATTTTCACATCCCTCCTCTCTCATTTCCAGCATCCCCACACTCCCAACCTTCTGACATATAGCCAAAGCCAGAATATTATTCTTCTTGGCCTTGGGGCCTAAAGACAAAGTCATAAACAACACACACACTGTTTCCTCTGCTCTGATGCCTTACAATTAAATGTCATTTTAGGTTTATGAAGTGCAACAGTTATTTACAGGGTTTTTCTCTTTCTGATGGTTTATTTCATGTTTCTTGCCAATCTCCATCAAACTAATCTCATTTCTTTCCATCTGTTTATTTCTAGGAAGAAACGGTAGCTCTTAGGAAAGAGGGTATAGGGGTGGTGATTGATTCCCAAATGCCATATTTGATTTGCATTGATGAAGATCTTCTGAGTACAGGGGTCGTGCTCTATCACTTGAAGGTGAGTGGCACCCAAAAATGCATTTATATTTATTTACAATTGTCATTTCATAAGTACTGGTAGGATTGGTGTTGACTGTAAGTTCTGAGGTTTTCTGGTGCTGTAGGAAGGCAGAACTTCGGTGGGTGCTGGAGGAACAGAGCCAGAGCAGGATATCGGTTTGTATTCTGTCCACATCCAGTTTGTTCTTGACAGGAAGCTGTCGGCAGTGTCAGAGCGTCTTTCACTCCATGGCTTTTCTGTTTCTCAGTTCTCCACGGTGAAGCTCTTCAGAGGGAACACTGTGTGTTTGAGAACCAGAGAGGGGCCGTCACGCTCCTGCCACTCCCGGGAGCCAGGTGTGCAATCAATGGGGTGGAGGTGACTCAGCCCTGCCTCCTGACCCAAGGTAATAAACTGCACTGTCTCCGAGTGCTTCATCTGAGTTTGTGTTGATGTGCCAAACAGTTTTCGTCTTCATTATAATGGTAAACCTGCAACCTGTAGCTTCTTTTGGTTAAAAATAAACAGAATAAACAAAAAATAAACAAAGTCAGTTATTGAGCAAGTAACATATCAGTGTTCAAATCAAACAACAGATCAGTGTTCAAAACGGTCTCCTCAAACGTATGTGTGTCCTGTCTGCATTCTGAGCCTTTTGGAGTGAGACAGACCCGCCCTACGTCTTCAGTTCTTCTCCAGGTCCACGAGTGACTGTCGTCTCAGAGCAAGACACAGAACAGCCAAACACGACTGAGGTTAAGAGTCTGGCGGACAAAGCGCCCGACCTCCAGTTAATTGGCAGATGAAACGGATAGAGTGCAGCGAGTTTGAAGTCCATGTGTGGGATTAACCTTTTAAAAAGGGTAAAACCTCCACAATTCAGACAGAACAGCTTGTCTTCCCTGAGCTTGATCTATTCTGGGTGCAAGATTAAAAAAAGAAAAGGCAACTAAAGGGAAGGAGACTCGTAAGGGAGAGCGAGAACCATGCTGGTCTCCTTTCACAAATTTCAATTTGCCGGTGTTCCCCTCCTTAGACACGGTGGCATCTCAAGCCATTTCCTTTGAACAAATGATAGTCATTTCCACAGCAACCGTGGCCCAGATCCATCTGATGCCAGACTTTCAAGGGCTTTGTCACCCTCTGGAAGTCATTAATAAAGGCAAGATTAGTTTTTCACCCCAAAAAGGAGAAAGATGGAGAGAAACCGGCATCTGCTCTTAAAGAACCGGAGTGTCATGTTCTGACAATCTCCCGGGAAAGTTGTGTTTCTGTGATATTATGCATGTGTGTTTTTAAGAAAGGAAAGAGAGAAATGACGGCCTATAGTCAGGCTTGTTAATTTAGTTTTGTTTTTGTCACTGCATCAACATCATTGAGAGTTTCATGTTTCATTCAGAAGATGAACACTAATTTATCAACTTAATAACTCCTTGCCAGAGCTGAAAAAAATTGAAACTTGACAGCAATTTTCTGGATTGTGCTGATATGGAAGTTATAAATGTATCAGGAGCTACTTGTTGTGTTATGTTTGTTATTAGATATATATAAACACACAGAGATAGACAGACAGGTTGACAGATAAATAGTTAATATAGTTTACTATATATAGTTAGATATATAGTTATGCTATATATGGATACTATATACAATTTTTAATATAATACATTTTAAAATTATTATAATATTACATACTGTCTGGGTTTATTTTGCAGTGATCACTGGTTAAATGTCCAGCAATTGATATGTTTATTTGTTTGTGTTTGTGTGTGTGTGTTGTGTTGTGTTAGGAGTGAGCATTCACCTTGGAAAGGCCACTGTGTTTCATTTTAACCATCCTCAGGAAGCAGCCCATCTTCGTGAAAAACACAAGGTGATGGAAACTCTCAACAACTCTTTCTTCTCTTCTGAAGCTATTTGTGAGACATGTATTAAAACAGGGCTGGAAAAGAAAGTGGGCAGAATTAGGAACTTGTGTTAAAAAATGCAAGTCATCAGAAACCCTCAGTGGTAATAGATATGCCAATTGGTCCCCCACACGAGGTAGAAACAGCGCTTTCTTCTTCAAAGAGGCGTATATACACCTCCCTCAAGCTAAAATTATAAATCCCTCTTGGTCTGTTTGCCAAGTGCTGGCTTTCTTTTTCCTTTCTATCTTTTACACCTTTTTCTTTATTTCCTCAGAGAGGGAAAGTAATTGTGCGCCGCGGCGTCTTCTGATAAGAGCCGAACGTGTCTCTGTCTTCAGTTTGCAAGTGTGTGCCTCCATTTCCTCTTATTTTCTTTCTCCCCCAGCCTCCAACACTCTCTCTAACTTTCTCTCCCTCTCTGTGTCTCTCACTGCTGTGACAGGTAATTAAATATTTCCTGACTGTTAAGTCTCTCATTGTAAAGTTAGACAGCAGCTGTTTTGTCTTCTGTGCGGAGAGATTACAGTTCCTTCTCTCTGCGTGAGCTATTCTTGCGCTCGCAAACAACTGTTAACTTGCCTCACCGAATTCTCTGCGGCACCATTCAGTCATTTATGTCGAACGGAACTTTGTTTTTACGCAGACAAACCGCTCATTTACATATTATACAACGTCACGTTATGTTTTGACGATGGCTTGCGTAAACCAACTTTGCGGTCGTCATTAATCTCTTGTGCCGAGATGAATGTTTCCTGTTGAAAAGATCAGCATTGTTGGTCACCAGCATATGTTGTGTTTTGGTTGTCGGTTCTCAGCATGACATCTTGATATGCTGATGGCTATTCCAGGCTTCTGAACTGGCAAATCTAACTAGACTACCTAGTTTTTTTGCTTTGCTTTGCTGGTGGCTACATGGCTATGCTGGACATCCAGTTGGACAAATTGGCAATTGGCTAACAGTTTAATCCAAAGTGATTTAGACACTGATCAAATGTATAGCTTGAATGTACTGTATATTTTTTCAGAATCGAACCCACAACCTTTGCGCTGGGTTGCCTAGTTGAGCTGTGGATACAAAACTAAATAAGCAATAGCCAGCATAATCCAGCTTCAGTGGGCAAATTTCATGCTTTTCTATGCTGATTTCAACAGGCTTGTGATGGAAATGTTGCATTGGAATAAAACTGTCTATCTGTCAAACATGGCAAAGTTGTCCATATTCCTCAAGTTTTCTAAAAATTATATAGTTTGACAGCCCAGGTGCTCCTTAAAGTTTATTTTATGGAACATAATAAACTGGATATTCTTCAGAAAAATGGTACTGGTCTCACGGGTGTAAAATATCATTAAGGAGAGTAAATAAAAACTATTTTTATTTGTTTTGTGCACTTTAAGCTCCAGCGTTCTCATTGGACAGTTAATAAGGGAATCCTGCAGTTGTTTTCTGTTGTAATGCGTCATTTCACATTATCAGCTTGTAGTTCTCAAGATGTTCAACTTATTATTTGAACAGGGACAGTTTTCTGTAAAAAGGCATTTGATTTGCACACTCATTGAGGAATTGTAGTTATGTTTACCAGTCCTAACATTCCAGTCTCTCATTTCAGTCTGAATGATGGTGATTTGCGGTGTTGTGTAATGGTATGTTTGCTTTAATTAGTGTGCTGTGATTACTGTGTGTTAGAAACAGCTGTCTTTCAGTTGTGAGAGATGAGGGACTTTCACCACAGTTGTGTGTGTATGCGCTCATATATCTGTGTGTGTGTGTTTTCTCTCCACAGTCTGGGCTCTTTGCGTCGAGTACCTCCACCATGTCGGAGTCCTCGGATAACTTTTTCAGTCATTGCAGGTGAGTACACCTGCTTGGAGACGTAACGCTGTTATCCAGTCCGCCCCTCTGATTCATTATGTTATATAAGGTTTAGTCAGCAAGGCAGCTTTATCATCTCCCAAGGAGACGTTTGCTGGGCACTTACTCATTGAAATCTTAACTTTTAATGCTTCACTTTGATGAAAGACTTTTTATAGAACTTGGCTAGGACCAGATGGATAGGACCAAACGCAAACAGTCACACTTAGGACCCTTCTGGTTGCTAGGATAGGACTTCTAGGATATGACTGGCGAAACGGGAATGTCCCAGGCCCCCATTGTGAAATTTAAGCAACGGCCATGATCTTTGTAAATCATGTTTGTT
Source organism: Ambastaia sidthimunki (assembly GCA_036877625.1). NCBI lineage: Eukaryota > Metazoa > Chordata > Actinopteri > Cypriniformes > Botiidae > Ambastaia > Ambastaia sidthimunki. Next base: position 1,527 of record JAZGTK010010836.1, on the reverse strand, counting down.
GGTTAGGAGTTTAAACGTTTTAGGATCCATTGCTCACATTCAGTAATTTTTGGTTTCATGGAAAATTTTGTTTTCAGTGTAATGGTCATTAGATGTATTTTAAATCAGTGACTTTGTATCTTTTAAGAGAAAATTAGGAAAACCCAAGAAAGTTAAAAGAACAACGATATGTCAACATGTTGCCTTTGACATACTGAGATACAGTAAAACATTTTGCACAGTGTTCCTGAAGCTCAACTGGTAGAGCATTGTGTTAGCAGTGCAAAGGTTGTGGGTTCGATCCCAGGGAACACAATTACTGATAAAATGTATACCTTGAATTCACTGTAAGTCGCTTTGGATAAAAGCGTCTGCCAGATGAATAAATGTAAATGTGTTTGAGAGTTGTATTATACAGTAATATAAGATTAAATATTGATTATTTACTCTTTCTGGAAGTTGTAACAGATGTGCAGTACCTTTCAGTACGTCAGATTTGAGATGACAGAACAGTCTTGTTTCAGGAATATGCACCATCCCGGCGTATTTCTGTCTGTTACGTTTCTGTTGGTAGCTGGGATGTATGTGCGTGTGAGAAATTTTGATGTACATAGTAAAGTGTGATGAGATGAAACGGGAGAATAAAACATGTGGACAGCTAGAGAGGTTCAGACTCTTCCGCAGGAGTTTGTGTAGACATCTATGACAACAGAGAACGCTCGGCTCCCAGCCGAGGGACTTTTTTCTGACACGCTGCTGTTGCAGCTGGAGTCAGGAGACATTGTGCATCATCTGCAAACCTCCAGGCGTTACACACACATGCACAAAATCTATCTGCGTCGCTCTCGACGCCTTCAGGAACGTTCCGTGTGCTCTCCCCCCTAATTGTTCCTTTGTCTGTGTTTACAAAATGTTTGTTTGTTCGGTCGTCTTTGGCTTTGTTGTTCAAAGCTTTCTATAGATAATGGATTTGTGTGTTTGAAGTGAGCTCCACCAGCCGAGCAGATTGCTAATTTATTTTGTTCTGGCTTTCGTTTGATAGACTGTGGATTTGGTTTCTGCAAAAGCAAAATAACGGCTCAATGGGATTTGATACACGCATCAAACGCGGTTAAATGTGAGCAGAGCACAAAAATAAAAGCATTACACTGTCCAAATATGCTTTAATTTAGCAGCTTGATAAAGACAGTATTGCACCGTATATTTAGAGGCTGTGCCGCACGGTTTCGCCAGGCCTGAGAGAATAAAACGTTTGCGGGGGGGTCTCCGTTTGCCAGTGTTTCTGTTTGTCATTTTATAGTTTCCCAATTTCCCAAGGAAACCATACGAGCGTGAAACCACAAGAGCTTTCCCAACACTACAATAAAAAGAGGAAAAACAAATATGGAAATCAGACAGCACCTTTTGATAGACAAATAAATGCAACACCCTTAAGTGGCAATTCTTTACAAATGCATTTGTTGTACATGTGCCTTAATTAATAACAAGATCGTTAGTGGAGACACCAATTATATCCACAATAGCAAGCAAAATACAGTAACTGTTTTT
>JAZGTK010010835.1:0-16089 GCA_036877625.1 Ambastaia sidthimunki | reverse complement strand
CTCGCCTTCATAAAATCACATTCTTTCAGAGTCTAATTAGCGATGTTAATGTTGCTTGAGAGTCAGTCTATTCACACATTCATGTTTGTATGCTAATACGAGTGTGCTTGTGAAGATCGACTGTTCTGAATACGTGATAAGCCCTTTCATATCCTCAATTAAAAGTTCCCCTGCGCAGCCTGGAGTTTATATTTAAATGCAATGAGGCCAACTACACAAGTTGAGGATATATCTATGAGCATTTGTAACTGCTAAATGGCGTACACAGCCCATGCCCTGACAGTGCCATTATGAACTCTTCTGGCAAAGTAGAGGTCTGAATGGAAAGATAATCTCCCTCATTATTTTATTTGTGTTTTCAGCTCACAGATGTTCTCGGATAATGTATTCTCCGGCGCAGGTGGCCCTAATAGGTTCTTCTAAAGCGCCTTTTCCTCATAAGCACCCCATATATTCAGATGCAATTATGTGCCTATAAACAAACGTCTTAATATTTGCACTGCTAGAATGAATCTTTTAGAGCGTTGACCGGTGTATTTATTCTTTTTTGGTTTATTGACGAAACCTTCAAGTAGTTTTCCCGTGGGACGTCAACAGTCATCCATTTTAGGCGGTTTCTATGGCAAGCAATCGCTCACAGTTTTTTTTTTTTTTATCGAAACGAACAATAATTTAAATGATGCCGCTTGTCAAGGAGCTGCGTTATTACTTTTTAAATGGATCGGAATTGTGATTATTTTTTTCCCACATGGTGGATCATAAAATGGGAGAAATATAGTTCTCCTCTATAATATGCTGATCAGAACTGAGAGTATTAAGAACTTTGGTTGTGAAACAAAGTTTTTGTAATTTTCTTTAACATCCCTAGATGATAACAAGGTGTGTAAATAGTATAGAGTGATAACTTAGTGATAACTAATACCTTTAAAATATGATGTAGAATAATGTATCTTGTGGGGAGAGAAGATATTTACCCTTTCTGTTTCTGCATTTACCCTGGTAACTGGACAGGTTTGTGGCTATTCTTCTGTCCCAAATAGAGACAGCTCAGCTATGACAGAGAACTCTGTCTACCCATAATGCAAAAGCAACAATGTGCAAAATTAGCTTTATTTGTGCTGTGAATCACAAACAGACACAATAATATTCTGTATCAAATCAACCTCTGTTTCATGTCTTTTGCCTGGTTTTATAGACATTCTCTAAATAAGGTGCTCTCAACTGCAGCCCAAAAATGGGTCGCAGGTTTTTTTGTATTTTGATCATAAAATGCATAAATAACACGATGCTAAACAAATGCGAATTCTGAGCTAATAAGAAGGGAGGGGGGAAAAACTTCCCATATGTTTTGTTTTTGACGTCAAAGATTCATCTGTTGTTTGGTTAAAGCTTGCCAAATTAAGTAGATGCCAACATGGACAGGTTGTGTGACGTGTCATTCCAAGGCAAAAGTAAATACAACCCAGGCAGTTAAATTTGGAGTTACGTTTAAGGATAAAAAGTTGTTGTGCCAACGAACAATGTGTGAAATATCGGCTGTCAGGAGCGTGAATCAATTCAGGAGCCACTTGGAAACCAAAATTGTGAATTTCAGCCTATGTCATGTTATTATATATTGTTGCAGTTTTAATGCACTGCACTACGATGGCCAATGCAATGCACTACGATGGCCAATGTTGATACTGGGTGGTGACAATGTGAAATCTGTATAAGCAAAATGATCAATGATTTCCATAACCATGCTGTGAGGTTACACATTAAAATAATCGCTCTTGAATCTTTATAAGCGATTTCTTTTTCTTCTTGATGGCTGGTCGTCTTTAATTTATTGCGTACTGCATATTGCATTTCTATCAGACAGCGCTTCATTTCTAAAGACGTTTAACATGCCGCAGACGCATTCTGCTCCTTCAGTACAGTGTGGCTTTCCACCCTGTCCTTTCCTTCTCCACAGAGCTCTCCGCTTTCAATAATTCACCGTTTTCTTAATCTAAGGTGTTAAATAGTTAATTAGGAGAAGGGCTCGGGTCCTCCACGTCCACAGTGCTCCCAAAGCCAAGCTGGCAGTTCTGAGAGTCATGACATTTTCCAACCCCCAGCATTCCAAACCAAAGCCTGGCGCAGAACTAACTGCGTTGCCGCCTGCCCGACGACCTGCTTCATATCGCAGTTAAAGACGCTGACTCTTCAGAAGATGATCGCAAAGCTACAATAACAGAGACGGGGAGAGACGGAATGCGATGCGCATCGCTAAACCGCATTAAAGCAGAATTGCGCAAATGCAATTAAAAACTGTGGAAATGTTATGGATATACATTTTTATTCGCTTTTCTGTAGCAACATTTTAAATCAGGACATTTGTTTTATTCAGGGACCTCCCACCTAGACTTTCAACAAACCAAGGGCTCTCTAACATTACAGTAATTGATAAAATTAAGACACATTATTAACTTGTTAAACCAACATTAACAAGGTTTCTCAATTAACATCCATTTCATGCATTCGTTGCACAATTTTAATGACTAATAGAGAGAGATATACGTTTAATGACCCCATGAAATAAAGATGGGCATTTTGTGGCTTTTATTGTATGTCTTCCTGCTTTGAAGTCATCTATAACATGGTAAAACACCCTTGGGTTCTAGAAAGGTGTATTTTTTTTTTTTTGGTACTTAACATCATTAGTATTTTAGCAGAAAAGCACATTTTTCTTGGTGGGTCTCTTTTGCACTTTTATTGCCGTTTCAATCGTAGCCCAGCATTAATATAAACTCAATGCAATGCATGTCTGGTAGACATACACATAAACCTTTATTAAAACCTTTTTATTGTCATTTTCACAAGCACAAAAATACATTTGAGGACACATTTGACGTATAATGGAAAGTAGAATGCATAAGGGTATTGAGAATGGTTACAGTGCCCTCGTAAAACTGTGTTATACTTATTAATGGATGTTTCAATTTGCCTTAGAGACTTGTAGAAAGCCATTCTAGTCAATACAGTAGCATAATAGACAAGTAGCGTAATAGGCCACCAGTTTCTGTGCTATGTACAAGGTTGAGAGGGACATTACTGTGTCTGCTCCCAGATTTTATTAGAGATTTCCAGCTTTACAATGCAAACATTAAACTTAACAAACCAATAAAAAGATGCCGTTGACCTCATGAGAGAATTGCTTCAGCGTAAAGCTTGTCACGGATGTTTACGAGCCGTATTCAACCTGAGAAAACTTTCAAGTCTCGCAGGCTTCAAAGATTCAAGGTGGCGCTTTATTGAAGCGTTTAGTGTCACCGTTGATGGCCGGGCTGCCCAGACAATGAGTTGAGATGATTTCACTGTCTGTGACCTTTTTGCAGAGTTCCAGAAGTAAAATCGCCCTAAAAAAGTAATAATGCGTTGAGTAATAAATTACAAAAAAAGGATTATTTAATTTGATATTGCAGAAAAAAGGCTTTTGATGTGCCTTATGACCAAAAAGTATTTGTACATTTTTAGAAAATCATGTTATCACATTGCCTTAAAATACACACGAATTGTAAAACTAATTGTAAATACTGTAACTCATAGTTTTCATACAACTGTACCTTTCGATTTCACTTCTTACACGGAGTAACACAGAAACATGTATTTTCTGTAAAGCTGCTTTGAAATGATATGTAGTGTGAAAGCGCTATACAAATAAATCTGAATTGAATTTGACTATTATGGTAATTCAAGAGAACTCATTTCAATGCTGTGCTATACATCAATATACAAATTGTGTGTTCCCATCTTGTGGCAACGGTTTGGGTAGGGCCTTCTCTGTTTCAGCATCTATAAAGGTACGGTTTACTGGTTCCAGTGGGGAAAAACTTGGCCTGTCTGCACAAAGCCCAGGCCTGAAGCCCACTGAGCACACTTGGGATAAATTGGAACACTGACTGTAAACCAGGCCTCAGGCTTGTCGCTCAGCATCAGTGCATGACCTTAATGATGTTCCACATTCCAACATCTCATGGAAAACCTACACGGAAGTGTAGATCCATACTTCTATGCATGCAGCGTAGGTATGCTCATGTTCAAACTTATAACCATTCAGCCCAAAAGGGATTTTGCAGCTCAGAACTGCTTTTTCCTTGTTTAGTATTCCAATCCATTGCCAGATTTTCCGCTCGCATCGTTTTAGACAGGGTTTGGAGGATTTGGGGAGGAGGACGTGGGGAAAGTCTGTATATTGATCAGCAAATGAGACCAGGGATTGTTTCAAAGTCCTTTGGGTTATATCCTTTTGTTCATAAAAGGCTTGTTAGGTTTATATAAGTCAGTCCTCAATGGACTGAATAAACTCCAAGTCTATCTGTCAGCTTGACACGTCGGTAATCAGCGAAACTCTGCGTTTCGAATTTAGCCTTTGTACTGAAATGAATGTCTGTCTTCCATTTTGTAATAAAACCACGAGCAAGGCTGCTTAGCGAGATTGTGATTATGCACTGACAAGACCGCTTAGAGCTTTTCTATGGTCTGGAAAGGAAAGGAGGGGGAGAGCTTGAATTGGGCGAGAAGGATTTGTTTATATAATTCAGTGTTGCTCCTCTAGGGGGAGCTATGTCATTGATAAAGCACGTCACCTGTGTTAAAAAAAAAAAATAATTTATCTTTTTTGCTCTCAAGATTCGTTTGTTCCTCAGTTTACTTGTCTTTTGTTATTTTAAACGTGTGTTTTTATTTTTTTTGAAGAATGGCACAAATAAACGAAATGGCCCTGAAGTGTTTAACAGCGCACAAGGCATTCTGGGAACACGGCTGAAAACAGAAACCTTCCCTATTTCCGCAGTCTCGACAGCCAGCAGTGGGGGCTTCCGTGATTGGCTCTCCCCCTCAGCAGACAGATGTATTACTATATCATCTTGCATGGCTCTCCGTATCCCTGCCTTCATGACTCATTCTGGGAGAGATATCTCCTCTCACTGGCTCAGTTTTTTTATTTGCCTGTTCTTTTGGCATCTGCGCTGACACGTTTAAGCCCCCTATTGTGGGTAATTTGTCAAATGAGGAAACGGGACATTTTGATGTAAGATCAATATTGTCCTTAGGAATGGGTGGCAACTGTGTAATTTGATTGGTTAAAGCCGGTTGAGGTTTTTTTTCAGCGTTTTAAAGTGGGAAAATGTTTGTTGTCCTCACGTCGACTCCGTGAGGCACATGTCAGTTTGATTCCTGACAGAAGATGAATAAATAGAAGCTGGGCTGGCGGCGTCCAGTGTCTGCAAAAGCACAGCATGTTAAGAGCGTGCGGTAGGGCTAAATCAAACTGTCTCTGTGAAGGCATGTTTTGCTCTTATGTCAAGGCTGTCTGAACTGACTCTTGCAGTGGAGAGAGAGAGAGAGAGAGAGAGAGAGGTGCAGTAATGAAGACATTAGAGAAGGGGTGGGCAGTATGACCAAAATATATCACGGTATGAGTAATTTACATTTATGAGTAATAGTATCTTTTAATGTATGGTTATTTTTACTGTAATTATAGTTCATAATAATAATAATAAATACCATCAGCTTCAAAACAATTACCTGCAGTTATTAGATTAGATACAAATTACCCCAGTCTATACATTAGTCTCACTTTTATCAACTCACTGTATCGCAGTCAGTTTTGTCTTATTTTATCAGAAGAAAATGGGTTATTTATCTATTTATTATTTGTGTTATTTATTAGTTATTATTATTATTTATACTAATGAGACAACTGTACACAATTTGACCAAACACTTAAAGTACATGCTTTATCACAATGAAAGTGAAAGTGACATGTTTTATCAGATATGGTTATCCATACCCAAAATGTGACCTCTGCATTTAACCCATCACTGGTGAGGAGTGAACACACACTGCAAGTCATGAACACACACACACACACACACACGGAGCAGTGGGCAGCTATCAGTGCAGCGCCCGGGGAGCAATCTGGGGTTAGGTGCCGGCACTGGAATCGAACCAGCAACCTTCTGATTACAAGCCCGACACACTAACCAGCTGGCCACAACTGCCACAGCTGTTACCTGTGTTGAATAATTAGTAAAATAACCGTTTTCTTGAGTTAGAACTTTTAATTGGATCTTTAAAAAATTCTGCCAATCAACAGTTTGGGAAGCACTAGAACAGATGCAGTTTCTGACACACACTTTATTTCTCCTGCAGTGAAACCTGCACTTAAATGCAGAATTCCCTCTGCAGCGTTTGATGCGCCCGTGTTATTTGCAATTTCAAACACATTTCATTTATCATCAGTGCGTTTGTTCCTCTGCCCCAGCTTCTCTCGGAGACGGAAGACAGAGAAAGACACAAAAAAAGAGCGAGAGACACAATTATTCCTGTAGCTCTTATTTTAATGAAATGCAAAAGAAATTCCCAAGTGAAAGCAGCAGTAATTGCTCAAACGATATTATAATGTGACAATCGTAGTAGAATAAAGAAATTGCAGGGGGTTTTAATCATGGGTAATTCTCATAAGAAGTTTGACAAGTTAAGATGGTTAAAAAAAAGTTATAAAATAGGGTTTTGTTAGCATGTCTGAGATCATATTCCTGCTCTCAACTTGGCTTGAATCCTTTGGGTTTGATAGCTACATTTAACAGGCAATAAACTGTACGAAATTCAGAATGAGTCATTTAAATCCCCGGGCTATTCACTGTATATAGACACAAAAACTCGACATGCAAATAATTATGAATCACATGAAATGAAAGGCAAGGAATATTATTCAACAAAGATGGGGATGAAATTGAAGTTCTACGAGGTTTCACAACCAAGATGCCAATTTTTTTTTTTATGAAACGGGCCTTTTTAGTATTCACAACTTTTTTTTAGCAGGGATTTTCATCTTTTTTTTGGAGTCAGGCTTTCTTTTAAATGAACATTTTGAAAATATTCACAGATCTGCCATTAATCGCACAGTTGGGTGGTCCCAAGGGAGAATTTGAGGCAGCCAATTAAAAAAGTTTTTAATAGCAGGGGACCGTTGGCATTTTGGTGCCCACAACATATGCAACATAAAACATTCAGCTTAAATGTTAAGTAAAAATAAAAGTTCAATGGATTTTACATGCCAAAGTATCACTAAAGTGATAAAAGTCGTTGGTTATATAGCATAAAATCAATCTGTTATGCTTGCCAAAATGCCAAAGGAGTCATTAAACCCAAAGTAGCTTTCAACCACATTTCCACTCAGTATGACAACAGCAAAGCACAGGCGAATATGTATATGGCTAGTTAACATACTGGCCTAACGCTAGTCAACACTTAAAGTAAACAGTGTTTGTCTAGTGATGATAACACCAATTCGGCAAGTCTGCTTAGCTTAGAAACCTTTTCAATAAGAGCTACAATTTGAAGAGACATTACCACTCAGAATATAAATATGCTCAGATTGGCACACCAAGAAAACACATTTTCGCTTGTTAGTGAAAAACACTTAAGACCTGCATGCCGCAATAACAAAATTGGCGGAAATTGTTACAGTGGCTTCGTTCTAAATACGAACTCATGAGAGCCATTGGCAAGTGGGAGAGTTTGAAGGAGGTTTTATCAAATGAACCTAATATTATATCATTCAGCCCCACATCTGCATTGTTGGCATACCTGCTTGTAATGTTTTTTTCTTATTAGTTTAACGTAAGTTGCCACAAATTGGTGAAAAAAAAAAACCTACTTCAAATTTATTAGGGTTGGGGTCATTTTTTTAAATTATATAAAAGTACTTTTTTTTCAGTTCATTTTTTTAATGCAATGGCTTGTAGGTTTGTTTTTGGTTTGGTTTGAGAGTGCTCACAGTCTAAGCATCTTTCCAGATTGTGTATAAATCAGATTTGTATATTGGTTTGCAGTGCCAATATATATTTAAAATAATGCTAAAATAAAATAATGTTATTACCCATATGCATTGCTGTTAATTTGTGCATCTATCACCTTTTATGTGTATCCATAGTGGTTATTGTGCAAATGACCACATTTTACTGTAAAAAAGTGAAATCTTCTATAGTTTCATTTTATTGTCAATTTATAAATTCTTATTTTGCACCATTGCCTTCAAAAAAATGTTAAGTTCAGCTGGTAAGCAATATTTCTGAAGCACAACCAACAACTGTGTGCACCTAACTTCGAAAAGAAACTACAAGAATATTATCACCTCCTGTGTGCTATATTTTCCCCTGGTCTAAAGAACATTTAAAATATTCATAAAATAGAAAGATTCCTTTCTAAAAATGACAGGTGAGGAAAGAATAGTGGCTTTTCACTGTAGCCGCCGTGCCTGAGGGACATAGTTATAGCAGAACAGATAGATAGTTCAATATAATATAATAAATATAATATGAATTCCTTAGTTTATGCCCAACTTGTTTGAGATTTAAAATGTGGCTGTCCTAAAGTCATGTGCATTTAAGGAAATACAAGTCAAATGAATTGGTGTGCAAAAACTATTGTTATGCTAAATTTTATATTTAATGCAGTGCAACAGTTTACAGTATGTAAAAATGTTTTTCACGGACCACGTACACACAAACATTAAGTGTTTGTGAATAATTTGAAAGTACATTTTTGGAACCGCATTTTTGGAACCATTTTTGGATTAGCAACATTATATGGCTAAGCAACATTTGCAAAGGATAACAGTAAGATCAATGGAGATAATCCAAAAGAAATGAGCCTTGGTGGTTTTCATAGATGCTGGTTTTAATAGCATTTTTCAGTCTGGTTTTGTTGCATTGGATGTGGCTTCTGTTCATATTGCCAGATATCAGGTGGCATCTTGTTTGTCAATTATTGCATTAGGTTTCTGTTAGACTTGAATGAAAACCATCAGTGTGTTTTCCTCAGATTGGCTTGATACACCCCTGATGTAAACCTGTACGTAGAGACTGAGCCATTAATATCACATGACGACACTGGAAGGAAATAATGAAAGGAAACAGGATTGTAATTGCAGTGTAAAAATGTCAAGCCAACTCTCTCGCAGCAGGAACTCGGCTTTGTTCAGATTAATTGTATTAAAAGTCGCCCTTATTTTCCCTCTCTCTTGTAGCCAGCTCTGGCTAGGTGACTCTTTAGTGCACTTGCCAGCGGTTTGGAGCAGGTGTCTGCAGGGAAATGGATCATTTCTGTAATTGGGGACGCACAGAAATCTGTTGAGTTGGGAGAGTGAAGTACCTTGGCTCATATGGTACTCGCCTTTTTTTGGTTGACGTAGCGCGTTTGCAACTCTCCAGAACTAGCCAATCAGGTTCAAGCTGGGGCTTGTGGGATGGATTGAGTTGTTTGGCTTTGCTTCAGCCCGACACAGATGCGTTTGCTCTCCTTGGGCGATGTCTTCTCACATCTTAACCACTTCCCTCGTTTATTTGAGTCTTTCCTCGAGCGCTTCTCAGTGGCGTAGCTTGATGTTGTGGAAGAGAGTCGCTAGTGCCGTTATTATCGACCCCTGTCTGTCCGTCTGGCTCGCCTCAGCTGGGAAGCTGCAGGCAGTAGAAATCAGTCACAAAAATCCAGTCCACTGGGGGATGACATTACTGTCGCATAGAGGATAAAGATGCCCCTCTGTATCTCTTTACTTCTCTGTCTTCTTAACCTTATTGTCTACAGGTTTTGTAATTATAGCCTCCAGTCTCAAAGCCTGAATATCTATCATGTTGGAATGACGCTTTCTTAACCCAGTCAGAAGCGTCTGCACACTGTATACAAGGAGAATGTGGCATTTGAAAAAATGTGGGAGATTGTTTACATAATCTGCAATGGTTGTCTCATGGCTTAAAAAAAAAAGGAAATACATCGCCCGGTTTGAAAACACGAGAATGAGAATTGAAACTCAAGAATGAGACCAAGCCACTTTTAAACATTCACAACATCAAACTGCGCTTTTTATTTGCACCTCAATGAGAATTTTAAGAGAAGGCCGTCCTTATGATGTGTTAGGTCTGGTTTGGCCAGAAAAATGGTAACTGTTTGTCATTATTTTGGAGTCTTCAACAAATTGATGTGAATCATAAAATATTTTTGTCACAGAGCAACATTGACAGTCTTTGACTGTTTAGTGACTGTTTAGTTCACATGCGTCAGGTAAACTGCCCTTGTAAAACATTTTAGCTTCCAGGAAGTTGTGATAGTGTCAGAAATGCCTCTCTTTTAGTTTAGTTTGACATTTAGTTTGACCATAGTCCTACAGTGACTGCTTGCAATGGCATCTAATAGTAAACCAATGGGTGCACCTATATCAATATATTGTGTGTGTGTGTGTGTGTGTGTGTGTGTGAAGGTGAGTGAGAGAGACATTTTGTTTACAAGGTTGATGCATAATGAGCATAGTGTGAAGTAAACATAACATGTTAAATATATAATACATATTAATTTTGCTAGTTAATTTTGATAGCTTGTGTATTTCATAAGCAAAATTCCTCTTTAGTTCATCCACTACAGATGTTAGACAGATTTCAATTTAGCTCAGCTCAAATTTTAGTCACAAGGCTTTGCTTGAGTGTGTGTGGTTCTATTTCAGATTTGCAATCAAGATTAGTCTTGACCAAAGTTGGTGACGATGTATCTGGCAGTTGTTCAGTGTTGTGTGTAGACCGCTGATGTCGCAGTCTTCTTTGGCACTCGTGACAGATTGTAATAGACGCGTCAAACTTTGCTTAGTAGTTTTATTTGCATGTCAAAATGAATTTTGAGTGAAGGCCATCCTTGGGGTTAGTGTAAAGACTTGGTTGGGCCAGGAAAGGGTGGGATTATTTCACTTTAAAACTCACTTCACAGACCCCTCAAGCCCCTAATTAAAATTGAACGACTCAAGACAGTTTATTAATTCTTTTTGACACGTCCTCGCACATTCACCTGAAGGACTTTCCGCGTGGCTGTTTTTGGTGGTCCTCGGCTCAACACTTTTGTCCCTGTCAAGTGATTTATAAGCCTTGACTATTTCACCCTTTAGCTATTGTGCTCAAAGCTTTATCCTCCATCACCTTTATTTTTAAAGAGGAATCCAGTGGGAGGGAGTAATACAATGGCCTGCAATGGTTTATGGGTATTTTCGTGGCTTTCAGCATTGTAAATTTGACGCTAGCCCCCCCAGTGGCCGAGGTCCCATCTCCAACTGCCACGTTTGAAGGCTGCCAACTGCATCAACCTAAATATCGATCTCCTTTTCCCTTTCTCCATCTTTCTTTAACGCCAGACGTCCATAAGTCATGCACTCTTTTATGGCTTAAAGGCGCAAGACCCAGCCGCCCTCACAGGAGTGTTGAAACTGTCGTCCATCTGCGCCGTTCCAAAAGAGCCTCGCAAACAACTGAGCTTCTGTTTTACCTCTCCAATGTTCCCTAACTAGGAAAAATATGGACGGCAATAAAATTTAAGTGGCAGCACAGTGTACGATTGATACTTTCAATGCTTCTTTGGGCTGCAGCTGAATGAAACGCTGCAGTGCTTGTATTGCCGTGACCGCATTCTTAAATAGGCTCTCAGGATAAATCAAAGCTTGCATGGCTCCCGCTGTTGCGGGCTGTTTTTTTTCCCAAGCGGATTTTGCTTGGTGACCCTTTTCCTGATGAGCTACCTCGAGTCCTCATCATTTGCATTCTTTTTGCGGCTAGCGTGCTGCGCAGGAATGCAACAGGAGGTTCTGTCTTGCACCCTTCAGAGGGAAAGCTTACGATAACATATATCATGCAGCTGCTTGCCCGGCGTCCGAGTGCGAGCGTGCGTGTGTGTGACTTGTCAGAGATGGTCTGTCGAACAATGCTTGGCAGCAGGCGTTGACCTCTTCTGGGTCTCTGACATCTCCCGCTACCTCAGACGAGAACCTGAGGAGATTCAGCAGTCACCGCAAAACAGCCGCCCAGTGGTGTTTGCCTACCCACAATGCCGAGCGCTGCAGTGGGCCACAGTGATATTTAGATTGGGGACTTTATAAAACAAGACCTGTGTTTTGCCATACCATTCTCTTTCAGCCAATAATTCCTCGGGAAAAGGAGGAGAAAAAGCAAAGAGAGTGAACGTGTGGTGGAGAGACACATACATACACAAGGGAAATTAAGTTGTTGTCGTAGTCGCCTCCTGGTAGATGTTATTTTACACTAATCTTGGACCTGTGTTCCTGTCAGAACTACAAATCATAACCTTTGTAGGAGAAATCAAAAAACTGGTCAAGGATCGTTGTGAAAGGGCAACATGTCTACAGTCTAGAGGCCATGAAGCTCAAATACGCACATGATTTTATTGAGTTCTTGGAATCAGTTACATCTTTAAAGCACTGCTGGTGGACCATACATTATACAGAGCTTGTTATTGATAAACTTAACCCCCAAAGCTAATAAGATATCCAAGGTAAAATGGATGCGGTTCTCCCCATTTTAAGGGAATAATCTTCTAAAATATCAAATATTTTGCTTTTTACTTTTTCAAGATGTATAATTTTTTAAAAATGTTTCCTTTTTGGAATAATACACAGTTGAGTCGTATGAGATCAGGAATAGAAAAGCATTATGTATTTTTTATTTATTTTTGAGGTTTCACATTAACCAAACTTTTATACAAATTTTATCCAAATTATTAGCCAGTGAACAATGTCCGTTTAACACTAATAAACGGTTCCCCTTCCCAAAAATAGGACAAGAAAAATGAGGCAAAGCAGCACAATTTGGAATAATTGGTCTGAGGTTGAGGTGTAGAGGAATAATTGAAGAAGAACGAGGAGAGTTGTGCGTATAATTACTTGTCAGTTCTGCTTATTTCAGACCGTTTCTTGACAGGGTAGGTTAAAAAAGGCCTAAGAATAAACTAACAACAACAAACAAACACAGTTTTATAAATCTTATTTCCCCCACAGCCACAAGACCAGGAAATATGAGGATGTCATGCGTTGAATACAGTGCCAGGCGTGTGATTGCAAATGTAGTGTTTAAATCAGGTGTCGAAATGTATTAGGCTTATTTGTGTTTTACCACTGAGGTAAATTCAAGATATTTGGGTTTTTAATTGAGGCGTCTAATGACCTGTGGTCACAGTTTACACAGTGATCATGTTACAATCAATGTGATAATGAACATGATTCGTCCAATTGGGTTTTAGATCCGTTTCGTAATTAATAGGGTTAAAAGAGGTCGTGCTACATTTTACGAACACATTGTTATTTGGCGTAATTGCTTTGGCAATTATAGCCTAATTGTTAAAACTAAATGAATTCCACAAAAATATTAACTGACGAGAATTGTTAAAACATTTTGTTAATTCATCATGTGAGCTTTCTGCTTGAAGATATAGTTAATGTCCAAACTAAAATTTGTATATCACTGTAACCGAAAGTATGTCAGACACAGTATTGACCATTATTGACCAACCAAGGAGCGCCCTAAAGCAGAACCATTTTATTAACATTTTAAGCTCACCGTCACTATTCAATATTGTGTTACTCCTAGGAAATTTAGGCCCGGCTCGGCTACCATGCGTAACATTGGAATTCCTGCCCAATTAAACATGTCGGAGACCAAAACTGTGGTAAAATGGACCAGATATCTTGTACCTGTAGGTGATCAGATGTCCCTGCACAGGGCAATTTTCTCCGCCTCATTTAGAACTGAGAGGGTAAAAAAAACCACTCGTTTATTTATTTAAATAATAGTGCTAAATAGTAGCACTCCCTAAAAATACTACTATTCTATAATATTCTATAATAGTTCTACTATTTAGTACTACTTTAGCCTAATCACACATCTTATTTGTAACGTTCACTTGTAATGTCACGTGCTGCACTGTTGCATTATGGGAAAAATACACACGCTTAGACTGTTTAAAATTGTTTACTGGTCTCATTAATATAACAACAGGGTGAGTGTTTTATGTACAATCATAAAGAACCATTGTAGGGTAAGATAAATATCAGTTTACGTTAGAATTGTTGGATTAATAGTTTTTTGTCATCGCTTATCAGATCTGCCCGATCTCGTTTCTTTAAGGCGGGATGGTTTTTAAAGAAATGAACATGTTTCGACATTCAGAAGGTAACACAGAACACCATTATCTGAGCGTCAAAGCTTTCGCTGACAAAGCAGACAGCTTATCGCGGAGGCTAGTGCCGCTTCTCGCTAATTATTGCGCGTCACAGACGTGCGAGCGAATCTCCCTTCACCGTAAATCTAAACAACTTGCTCTTCTGCACATGACAGCCACTTCCAATTAGTACACAAAGGGCGAAACCAGCTATGAAATGAGCTTAAGTGATTATGGCACAGCAATCTAATACAGTAGCTTTTAATGTCTCCTGCCATGTGGGGTTTCTTCGAAATATTAGAAGGATGGATGATGAACAGATAGACGTTCTTGTACTGTCAGGGGCTTAATCTTCAAACACAGCATTTTTTTGCCAGAGTGTGTGAAGTATATTTTTATATTAGACAAAAGGAAATACAGGGTTATAAGAACTAGGGGCAAAAATAACCAAACATCATTTGCTGATATCAGCAGGCCTTCCCCAACTGGTCCAATTTATCAGGCAGTGTTCATCAAATTAAAATTAGAGTTTTGTCTTTTGTAGTCCTTGCACATTAGATTTGAGACCATCCATATGTCAGTGTAATTTTGGGAGTTAAAATGTACGTCTGCTTTTAACAGATTTTTACAAATTACAGTCTTTCTCCTCTAGGAAACTAGACCAAAAATTGTGATGACTCATGCTGCACCACACAGAGTTTTGTCCAATCAAATGCTGTCTAGAACCAAAACGTCAAGAAGTGCATTGAATTCATATTGCCGATTAATGCATAATGATGCTTTTTCACACTTGGTTTGTGCGATACCTTTAGACAGTTTTGGCTTGAGATCAAGGGTACAATGTTGTTAAAAATACCAGCAGCGTACTTAGGACAGCATTGTGATGTTTTATATGTACAGTATCGAGAGCGTAGATGCTAAATACTCATTTGTGCAATTGTTTTGGTTCCTCACCCTATTTAATACTCAGGAAGTCACCGGTTTCACATCGGCCATCAAAAAACTGTAATCACCTCATTGCTTTTGCATTTAAATGTCTGAGAAATGTGGTCCCTCCGTGACACTATCAGCTTAATTAAATTTAACTTGCTGGTTGACTTCACGACCAATGACTCTTTGGGGTCTCCGTAAATCACAAACAGTCTGGTTCACGCAAACAACCAATCGCTCCACCTGAATACATCTGTTCCTGCCCTCTCCTCAACACAGACAATATTTGTCTATTCTCTCCGCAGTCTTTCACGTGAGCCCAAGATTTATATGGCCACACTTCATTATTTGCACGGCCGGTATTTACGTTCATTAGTTTCAGTGATGGGCTTTTCTGTGTAATATATCGCGGGCGTTTATGTGCGTTGTGGGTGAGCGGTTAGAAAACCCATTGATTTCTAAAGTGATTTAAACGCTGATTTTCAACAAGCGTGGAAAATGGCTTCGCCGCTTCTCGAGAGCTCCGTTCACTTCAGTGGCGCTTAGAGGGTAAATTCGGATGGGGAAGGTTAATTATTAATTGCGCTGTTTGTTTATAGACTACAATATGTTTTACGAGATGTTTGGAAAGTGTTAAAGTAATCAGCGGCAATAGAATTTCCATCCCTCTGCGGATCGGAGCGAACTCCGCTGTTACTGCCTGGAAGCTGTTTGTGTCAGATGCGTTGAAGGATCTCATTGCAGATGTATCTCACACACACACACACACACCTTCCAGCAAGAAACTTCTGCTTTCGCATTTTGTTGTCACAGATGGTCAGGTTAGCTGGAGATATATCGCAGTTATATCACTCCATCTTATTTCCTGAAGTTACCAAGATGGAAACAGACAACCTGCAGTCCCGTAAGTGAACAGACCTGGGCCGCAGTGTGTTGACGTCTGGTTTGTGAGGGGTCACCTGACCTATAACATCATCCATCCATCATGAGCCACCTGCTTTCTGCTAACTGGTGTTACAGCTGTTTTGACAAATGTGTTTATATCAGTGGCCTAAAAGCTGGCAGACTGACAGGCTGCTGTGTTGAGGTCACATGACCCAACACCACCTTTTAGATGAACTGGTTGGTAGAGCATTGGGCTAGCAA
>JAZGTK010010834.1:0-16089 GCA_036877625.1 Ambastaia sidthimunki | reverse complement strand
GGCATTACCTCTTGGTGCAGTTTAATGCACAAAAATGTCATTACATTGAATTAAAGGTAGTGTAGACAGTTTTGGAAAGGCTAGTGATAGCAAGCTAGCTTTGTGAAAGTGAAAGCATAAGATCTCACCTTTCCTTCAGAGTGATCTCCAAAGCCAGAAACCAAATCGTTGCATTTGGATGTGTGTGTGTGTGTGTGCAGGCGTGTGTTTGCGTGTATGTGTGTGTGCATTTGTGTGTGTGTGTGAAAATAATACACCTCTGTCCTCTTCATCTGTTTACTCAGTGTGTGTTACAGTCTTTGGAAAGGTCAAGTGCAACAGAACTTTGGCCACCCATGACCCAGCAGTTCAGGTTTCATGACTTTATGTACACTTGCTTTGACCCGTTTTCACAAGGATTCCGCTTCCTGTCTTATAGGACTGCAGTTGTGTAGTATTTGATATGACCTGACAGTCTTTAAATGAGTGTTTTTATAGTAAAGACATTTTCCTTTACAAGTACTGTAATTTTCCTATATTATAACTTAACTTGGGAAAGGCAAAGGATTGGATTTCACCTATTATGAAGAATTTGTGCTCGGAATGAGTCCATTGAGCTTGTAAAGAAGTCCCACGGTTGTGTTGACACACACACACACACAAATTTAAGAAAGAAGGTATATTTGACAGTTTCTTGCATTCTGCTCTGCTACTGTACATCCTCTGACAGTACAGCTCATATTTAATAATAGAAAATTAGTCTGGAAAAGTCACAGTAAAATAATACGGCCTGTATTTTATATATTTATTAGTATTTGTTATAGTTTTATCTCCAAAGGTGTCAGTTAGGATCAGTGTTTACTGTCTGTGTGTCTTGAGGTTTTGGCCTCTGGGGTTAATGTAAGTTTCTCAGTGTGTTCTCAGTGTGTTCCTCTGACTGTAATATATATTAAAAGAGCTTTCCTGCCACACCACAGATCTCCACAAACCTCTCCAGTTTTCTGAATTTCACCAGAAGATTTCCCAAGAAAAGTCAGAACCAAGACTCCTATTAGGACTCCTGAGATATGAAAGACAAACGTCTGAACAGTTTTTTTTCTCTGGGGTAAGATCATTTCTTTTTGAAACTTTAAATCGTAACGTAATGATAACGCCCAGGTTGTTTTAAACCAGATTTCGGTAAACAACAGTAAAAAAAGACAATTAAATACAATTGTCTGATGGTAAATTTTGTAGATGTAATCATTTTCACATTACACTGTAAAAATGACGTGACAACATCTTAAGTCATGACAATTTTGTAATGAGGTAATGTAATATAAAACATTAGCTATTTAGCAAACAACTCAACATCAGTTTCAAAATTTGAAATGTAAGTTGATATTACTCATACATCCAGTTTAATAAAATGTTTTGCAGTGTATAGACTGTGTGTTGTTATAAAAAAATAATCATTTTTTCAGGTTTTTGCTTTAGTGTCTCACCCCTGAGAGAAGCTCACAGTGATGGATGACCTGTGTGAATTGTGTGTGGTGACACCACCCAAAAACAGTAATGGCTTCACCCCTCCAACAAGCTGTAAATACTTAAACACCTCACTACAGTATTTTAATATGACATAAATCCCTTTGTGTGGGAGCCACGGTGAGGTAACCAGATCATTTCACGGCACCTTCGGGATTCAACTGTTTCTGCCAACCCTGAAATTACAATTCTCCTTCTTTTCTCTCCTCTTTGTTTGAGAAACGTCTGCCGCTGTGGGACATCCTCGGTGATCCGGGTTCCTGGAAAACTGCAGCACACAACAGCGTTCCAAACCAGCCATGGACATCTCGACAAACCAGATCAGACAACAGTCAAGATGAGAGAATTCTGCATTTAAGGGAAATTGTAAATACTGCTTAACAATATGAATTAAAAATTTTAGTTCAGTATAATTTCATATATTCTGTACATATAAACACAGTACATATAAAAGTATTCTTTTAATGATATACACGTCATATATATAGCAACGATTTATTTAAAGTTGTTAGTGGAACATTTTAAAAATGTTACAAAATTCTTTTAACTCTTATGTAAAAAATATTTCCAAGCAATAATGTTAATATAACGTCTGAAAAACTGGATGTTTTGAACATTTGTAGAACATTCAAATATTTTTAACATTTTTTATAGGGAAACATTCCTACAAACTAAAATGATTAGCTGGGATGTTAATCACGCAAAAGACATTCAGTTTAAATTATTTGAATTTCAGTTTAAATTATAAATTTAATATCAGTGCTATATATTATTGCCATATTCATTAACAGTGTTTGGTCATTTAAAATTATAAACATACACTTATATTGTAAATATTTTATATAAAAATAGCTCGGTCCACATATTTTAAGAAAATTTCTGTTAGAGATCATACCAAATAGTGTTTTATTTTTGGAAGTTCTTCTAAATTTACACTATTTAAATTATATTTAATCATCATTTAATTTTTGAAATAATCATAATTCCTAAAGGCACATGTTATGTGTCAGCTGCCACAGACACTCTTAACCCAGATTTTCGCGAAGTGGTCTGAACTGTGTTACTGTGGTGATGTCTGACACACCCCGTTTCACATGTGGGTTCCAGATGCGGCCGCGAGTGCTGGCTTGGCCCGGCACGTGTGTGTACTCAAGGGTTCTGCTTGCTGGATGTCTGAGGGCCCCACAGGACAGAAACAGTGGTGTATAACTGAGGTCCAGCAGGGAAGCTCCTGAGAAAAGATCAACAACAGTGACCCGTATTAAATCTTCTAAACATTCCATTGTGCTGACCACGGTCCAGAAATGCAGCCAAAACGTTTAATAAACACAGTTTGTGTACAAATATACATGCCAGGACTCTTTCTTTCCAAGGATTAGTACATTTTCATCTGCCAATGACCTTTAGCAACCATTTCTTTCAATTTCTGTCTGATTCTTTCTCTACTGCCAACTGAGGCAGCATTATCTTCTGAATTAGTCTAGCGGATTGTGCCAGATCCCCTATATCTCTGTTTACCTCATAAAGACAAACTGGCTGTCTTGTCTCTAACTCAATACAACCTAGACTTTATTTCAAAGGCGTCTGTTACCAAAGCAAGTCTGTCCTAAAGGTATGCTAGGCAATCTCAGAGTGACTAGCAATAGCAAGCTAGCTTTGAAAGCTTAACTGAACAAAACACACAAACATGCTGATGACAGGGGATATTATACATTCGGACCAAGTGCAATGATTGGACGAACATTTTATGGTCCTGCGCCTTCCACAGAAGATATATATACATTCATATGTTTAGACCACTTTATTTAGTGATTGTTATTGGATGTGGAGAGACTTAATCAGAAGAAAATGCCACTAGTTGACTGACATCACACAAGTGTTTTGATCTTATTGCTCATGATGTTCATTCTGTGGAAGAAGGAAGTCTTTCACAGCATGAATGCACTTGATGGTTTTGGCTCTAAGGAACCCACCTCTGATGTCTTCTGCAACCCTCAGAGATTCTTTTTTTCAGGTTTTCTTTCAGAAATACACCAAAACAAAGAATAAAAATCACAGACACTCTGAATATCTTCAAAGTACAGTGAGGAGAGATCTATAGATGCTACAGTCTTTCATCACAGACCCATGGAAGTTTGTGTCATGGTTGTGAAGAAAGCAGAGGTTGTTGTTTTATGTTATGCAGGGAGTTTGTTCCAGGGTTTGACCGTTGGGAACCAGGGAGACAGTGGGAATCTGACTGGACTGTGATGCCGGTGGGATTCCCACAGTGGAGCCCCTGCTGGTGTTGACGGTACACAGCTTGTAGGAAGAGTCAAAGACTTTGGATCAGCTTGTTTTCTGAAGGTTTGTTGAAGGCGATGAGAGCAATCAACAAATAACTCATATGGAGAATCACAAAGACATGAGAAGTAATGTTAATTTTAAATGATGAATGTAATAAATTCTGAAGATTCTAAATAATAAAAGTTTAATACTGTAAAGAGTGTGTGTGTGTGTGTGTGTGTGATGCATATTGTAAATAGTAAAGATTCTAATCACTGGTAATTAGAAATTTAAATGGAATATATGGCAGATCGGCAGGTTTGAGATGGTCTGGTGCTATTTGTTATCAGATTTTGTAATTCTTCATTGTAAAGTAGGAAAGAGTGACTCCGAGTAGTTGTGGGTTTATTTTTCAGATGGGAAGAGGTGAGCAGAATCTTCATCAGCGATGACTTGTTTCCTGCTCGACTGAGTGTCTGATGTCCTGTGGGAGGAGATGAGGAGAGCAGAAACGTGCAGGTGGACTCAATGTCACAGTTTGTCTCTCACACCTAATTTCTGAGTGCGGTGTGCAGACCAGACAGTCTGTTATTTCCATAGTCTCTGTTAATACCTATTATTGTGCAGAAATACTTTTATGTAAATATTAGTTTTATTGTTAATATAATATCTTTGTCTTTGCAGAATAATACAAAGGGATCTTTGGAAAATAGAAAAAGTTGGAAGACATTATTCTGTCTCAATGCATACTGAAAAGCCAGCCACTTAAAGGTTGTACTTTTGCAAATTGATCTCACAGTAAAATGTAACTGTTTTATAAGATGCCGATTTAGCATGAAACTGTATGAAGTGATTTGTACAAAAGCGTACGTTTTGAGAGTAAGAGCAAGCAGGAAGCTGCCCCCTAAATCCTACCGGTGCAAAAGCATGCCAACATACGAATGTGTTCATACAAATTTATATGAATTAGCCATCACAGTTACAAATTGTCACAACATTGTGTTGGATTTGAGAAAAGGCCATGTTTGTTTGCACTATGCGTCAGATGTTTAATGAAGGGCCCATTGGTGTGTCATCTGAGACTATTGTGAAAGTAATTCGTAATTCTAATGAAGTAATTCTGTAACACAAGGACAGAAGGAATTTAAGATGAACAGATTTTCCCAGAGGTCAAATGATTCAGTTCATCAGACTCACCTGTCAGCCCGTCCCCTTAAAGCCCAGACAATTACCTGCTTTCACGTCCATATCTCCACTGTCTGCGTCCAATCAGAATGAGAGACAGGGAATGCTGGGGTGTGGAGATGGAAGAGAGGGTCTCTTTGTATTTAAGTTGACAGTATATCCATCGTTTTCCATGATAAAAACTGACCAAATCATGCTCTTGTTACAGGAGATGGATCCAAAAAGAAGAGTAGAGTCCCTTAACAAGAAAATATGATACCTGAGAGAGAGAGAGAAAGAGAGAGGCATGAGAAACTGTAGAGTACTGGAATTTTTATGTGTATCTCAGTACATATAAAAGTACTAGACATTCCTTCTGTCCGTCTGTGTTCAGTTTTTGTTGCTGTATTTTAGTTAAATGTGTATTTGATCTTGTCTTGTGTTGTTTATTCTCAACATTAAAGTCCATCTGCAATGCTAAACTTCGGTTGGCTGAAACAACAAGCTCTTTCATTGGTGGAACCCCAAGACACCGTGAGAAGAGCAGAAGATCTTAACATCTGAAAAGAGGGAGAAGATATGGGGAAAAAGTGAGGAAAGAGACTGAAAGATTGGTGATTGATCAATGTTGATCTATGTCAGCAGTTCACATGTATTCAGGCTCTATCAGTCGAGCCCTGTTTCCTGTCAGCCTGCATCAGGGGTCAACAGGGGAAGCGTGAGGGGTAGCAGGAAGGAAATAAGCATAGGAAAGGGCACAATTCTTTCTACAACCTCCCCAGCTAACATTTTTAGATTGTAAGAACATTTCCCTAATGTTTCCATTAAGTAACTAAAACATTAAAAACATGAAAGTTGAAGGAACATTCAAAACATCATTCAGACATTGCTTTAACATTTCAAACATTTTTTTTATTCTGTAACGTTTTTAAACTCCTCTGCTAACCTCTTAAGAATAGCATTTTTAATGTAAAACATAACATTAAAAACATTTTACAAACGTTCTTCAGGAACATTTTTGATAACTTTAAGAGAACATTCTGAGAACATTGCTTGTTAGCTGGATCTAACATTCTCCAAACATGTCGTGTTTAAAGACGACTTAAGCTGCCAGAAACCGGCCCGGCCGTGAGCGCTGATGAGGTAACAATCATTCGCATTGATGTTTAGTGATGTGGTGCAGAGAACTTTTCCTGACGTTTGACACTGAAAATTCCCAGCTAAACCTCACCAGTGACAAATTTCCCACATTCACAGAGTCAGCACTGACAGAATCAAGATCTCCGAGGGATATACAGGCTGCAGGAACGAGAAAAATGAACCTTCTCATAGGTAAACAGTCCCCTGGTTTAAAAGCAGTCAGTGTGCTGCACAGTTGAATGTGAAATTTGCTGAAATGGTAAATTGTGTAATTAGCACTTAATTGAAACACATTTGTGGTTAAACGCATTTGGCAAGAATCAACATTATTTGCTGCATTATGTCATTTGTTGTTGTAGCACTGCTAATGGTCTTCAGTTGTAGTTACAACTGGATATTATAGTAAAAAACGGGCATGTGAGTTTAGTTTTTGTGTGTGTGAACCTGGACAGTTTAAACACATGTAATTGGTTAAACTTTCTTGTAACCAGATTCAGCCTTTTGAGAGCGTTTGTCATGGTTATTTGGTTTTATAGAAGCAGGGGACCCTGTTAAGTGACACCTAACTATAAAGCTAAAGTTTGTACTGGCTGACAAATAAGTGAGTTCATTGTCTCGGTGGTCTTACAAAGTACGTGTGTGATACAAGCCAGTTCGTGCTAACAATGGCTGTCATACATTGCACAGCTATTAAACAATTTTGTTACCATAGTCTTGTCAGTTCAATTTGATGTTACGTAATATGTACTAAATGAGCTGGGATGTTTTAATCTTTATTTTAAGCATTTACACAGTTTTATAAAAATCAATATTCTGTTCCATCAGGTGCATAAGAAGTGTTTTAAAGACGCCTCTGTGTGACATCACAGGAAAAACACCGAATTGGATTTCCTGAAGCACAGCTGTACCCGCCTCTTCTAAATTCTGATTGGTTGAACGATCCCTACATCAGGGTAGCATGCAGCTGAGCTCTTTCAGTAAGCAGTAGTTGAACGCACAATGGTTTTGCAGCTGAAACTCATATGTAGGCACCCAAATCAACCATCGTAGGCTATAAATCACAATACGTTTATTAGACCTGCAACTTAACACTCTCCTGTCTCCTAATTATGATAAAACGTTTCCACTTTTACCTGAGCTATTAATTATGAGACAGGCTTTGCTTTATGACTCAAACAAGAGCACGGTGTCACGACTGCTACCCATAAAACCATGTCGGTCAGGGCACTACAGGAGAGCTTACCGCTTGTAGTGTGTATATGTGTTTTAGAGGGCATAATTTATGATGTGGCTTGCTGCATGGCGCCCCATCTTTCTTCTGAACAGACCTCTTCTGAAACACTGCTGTTTTATATGCTGCGGAGGGGGCCGGCGAATGTTCATCGTGGGAAAGAGGAGCAGGCATCAGGTCACAGTGAAGTTTTTATGGTGCATTGTTGAGGAGAGCATGAGGTGGCAGGATCTGGGGCCCTTCTCATTTGTAACCTGAGTTGATGTATTTTGGGCCCCGTTCAGACCTGCATTGTTATAGTAATACTTGAAAATGTCTTAAATATGGCACAGGTAAATGTACTTGTGACCAACTGGGGTGATCGACATAAACATTCTGACTGGGGGAATAACGGGAACCTCTTAACATAATCACATGAAATGTAATTAATAATAATTAATAAAAATGTTATTTTGAATGTTCTAGGAATGTTCAGAACATCCAGTTTTTTATACATTATTCAAACTTTTTTCAATTTTATAAATATATATATATATATATACACACACGCACACATATATATATGTTTATTTTATATATATATGTGTGTGTGAAATAAGCTCTGGAGGAGGTTTAATTGTAGCTGGATCTGCTTAATCTCGAGATGAACACAAGTGAACAGGTGTATACTCAGGTTGCAAACTCTGGCTCTTAAACTGAACAGAAGTCGTTCATCATTCTGTTTTGTTAATGTCAACTGTCCTTAACTCGCACACAACCCAACGATTAGCACGCTAGCCCAAATATGATTAATGTTACCTCAGATTGTCTTACAGGTTCATTATAATGGAAACCATCAATAGTTCAATCTGTTCAAAGAGAAACTAAAAGCTTTAATTACGAGCATAATTGAAAGAAAAGCTCATCTCGTCTTTCTGTTCCATCACCGTTCTGCTGCGAGTTAGACAAATATTGTGTTAGCAATCGTATGAGTTCTGTGATTTTTCTGTGGTGAGAAGAAAGGGGCTCTTATAAAAATGAATATTTAAAGGGGAATGTTACTGCAAAAGTACTTGGAGAACTGTTAGAACTGGCCAATTTGAAACCACAGTTTTCCTGTATAATAACTTGGTAGGTTTGTATTGCTAGATCTTGTGTCCAGTGCTGTAAGAATGGACGTAACATAAAAACATGTTCTTTAGGTGAAATGTTTATTTAAAATGTGTTAACTCTTAATATGACTGTTTCGCTCCTCTGAGTGGCTGTCTGAGACTGACAGTTAAACATGGGGCAGGATTATCACTTCCTGTTACCCTAAATATGTTCTCAAAGCAGCGGGAGTGAGTTTGCTAAGTTGTAAACAGATAGCACCTCGTTTTTACTCTGTTCTGACAGTTACAGAGTGAAGGACACAATTGTTTCAAGATTAAAGGAATAGCACGCAGACGGCAGTAAGTTATGACCATTCCGGCTGGGATTTACATGTATCCTGATGTCTGCGGAGTGATATATGCATACTAGTGGATGAGAACTGCACACAGGTTTTTTTGTTTTATTGGGACGTTCTATACATATAAAGGTTTTTATATCATGCAAACTATATATTGTATCACCAAAAACTGCTATTTTAGATTTTTAAAAAAGATTGTTGGGTATACGCTTGTTTATAAGCTTGTTCCTCATAGGGACCTAAAAATGTCCCCACACTGGTGTTACTATGTTAAGTCCCCATAACATAGCGAATAACAGTACACACATACACACAGAGGTGCAGACAGCTGCTCTCTCAGCTGTAATGTACATCTGTGTTTGATGTGTGACATGCACCTGTTTACATGCCAGTGAGAGTCTTAATATCGGCTTCTTCCTGTGCTGTCTAATGCATGTGTTTATGAAGTGATTTCAGAGCGAGGCCAAACTTCACACTATGATGGCAGGTGTTTTTTTGGTAGTTCAGGCCAAGGTGCTTATTTCCCATAACTTCACATGGCATAATTACAACCATGAGAATCTGTACGTCAGGGCAGTTCCCACATGCTTGGAACCGATTCATATTAGATTCAGATCAAGAAATCAGCAGGTCTAAATTCACAAGATTTTACTAATAATTAACTAAGAATACTGTTACATTAAAATGTTTTGTGGTTTGGTCCATTCCATGTCTGTTAGCTTTAGGCTTAATGGTTAATAATTAGATTATGCAGATACCTGGACACATAATTCACTTTGGAACTTAATTCACTTTAATACACTTTCTTTTCTCTTTATGTTTCCACTATTTAAATAGAAGCAGAGGACTTACAGCACATTGTATCTGAACAGTCTTTGATGCTCATTGATAAATCGCTACTGGAGATGTGATGAATGTGTCCTTCATTATTATTTCATTAACAGTGTTTCTCATTAGCCCGGAGCGCTAGATTCCATTCAGAGAGCTTCGGAATATCGGAATTTCTCCTTAATTAAGTCCAGTGAAGGGTTTAATCTCACTCTTATAATGCTCTAGCCTCCATTAGCTTAACCTAAAAGGCAATATGAATTATTGATCACAGTTTTGTTTGTTTAAGGAATTCACTTTGTTGCAGTCGATAGCCGAGCCTGCGGACTGGCGCGAGGGATTCAGTACAGAGACTGTATTGATCACAGACAACACAAGAGCAAATGAACTTGGCCTAATGACAAGAGAGAGAGATCTGGCAACGCTGGAGGAAAACAACACACTGGTGACTGTGTGACCTTGTGTTAGTGGGCTAATGGGCCGAGGACGGGTCAATATTCATTTGTAATGACAGGGATGCCAGAGTGGTACAAAAGAGGTTTAGAAAGGAACTCTTTCCTCTGTGCTAATCCAAACTATTCCACGTATGTAACATCTGAACATTAACATGTCATTTCTGAATATATAGTTAGTTTAAAAACATAGTATATGCTGAATGATAGAAAAAGGGATGCTTTGGTTTAAAGGTCAATACGGTCTCATTTATATCCTTGTTAGCAGGCCGGTGATATACAGCTCAGCTCCGCTGCATAACAGTGTTGAAAAAAACGGGAATCCATGTGTTTTTATGAATGCAGAGAAACTCCTCAGGTGGGCAACAGCAGACAGTATGAACATGAGGTGAGTGACCCTTCACAGCCGAAGCATCATGTTTCTGGCCACACATGCCAGCATTTATTTAGCATCACGCAACAAGTTGTAGAGCAACTCAATCTTGTTACAAACATAGAGCCGCATGTCGGACACACACACACACACACACACACACACACACACAGAGTTTGTACAGCCATCTTTGTGGGGACTTTCCATAGACACAATGACTTTTATACTGTACAAAATATGTATTTTATCCCCCTACACTAATTCTACCCTTAACCTAACCATCACAGAAAAGTTTTTGTGTTTTTATGTTTTAAATTAAGCATCGTTTAGCATGTTTAATAATCAGTTTTCTTCACAATGTAGGTGCGTGTGACTTTTACTATCCTTGTGGGAATATTTGGGTACCATAATGGTAGAAAATCACAAACACACACACATACACACTTGTCTGATAACATGAGCCCAGTTTATATCCTGTCTCTCATTCTATTTCTTCTCCTCTGTGCATTCTGTCTGTCTTTCCCGGGTGTCGATACGCTCTGTCTCGTGGTTCCCGGGCGATGATGGGTCAGGGGCAGATGTGTGAGCTCTGGGTGAACCTGTAAGGAGATCCTGTGCCGCGTTCTCGGCACGACATTCTGGGAATGTGCAGAAGAAAGGCGAGCCGACGGGGATCCACCCTTAAACATGCCTCGTGCATCCCACCCCTGCTGGAACTTCATCTCAAAGACCCATTCAGAATTACTATTAGTCTTACACACACAAACACACACCTTTACACCTAATGTCTTTTATTTAGGAATCAGTTTTACCTTGGAGGAGTTCCCCAGGGGTTCCCATAGCAATAAGAGTGAGAAGTCAAGCCCTTCCCACTTTTAGATCACTTACACCAGGAGATACATTTATATTCTGAGAAATGTAGCCCTGTGCCAAGTCAGTGTGGAATGTCCACAAGGTCATACAACTGAAGCATATAGTTCAAAGGTTAATGTTGGGCTCATGAATATTAATTAGGTTATGAGACTGGCCAGTCCCCAGCTAACTGGGAACGTTCTCAGAAAGTTGGCTGACATTCTATAAAAGTTCTCTCAAAGTTGTCAAAAACCATTCTTGCATGTAATAAACCTTTTACCGTTAAATATCTCATACAGTATATCAAAAACTTTATTCTTAAGTTGTTTGTGGAACGTTGTAAAAACTTAACAATTAAACAATCTTTGAAAAATGTTCTTATAATCAACCAATAATGTTAAAAAATTGGATGTTTTGAACATTCCTAAAACATTTAAAATAACATTTTTCATGTTTTTGCTACCAAATGGAAACGTTCTCACAACCTAAAATTGTTTGCTGGATCTAGGGAGATCACCTGGCAGTGTCAACACAAACAAATTAATATTCATGAGCTCAGCGTTATTGGGGTAATGATACTGCAACTCGCCCATCTTCACCCCCCCTGCTAAAGTCTGTTCCGGCGCCACTGGCCCAAAGGGAGGTTTTGTTAAATTTGTTCTCCTGAAGAAAAATTGTTCTCAGTGTAAACACACAGGTTGCACTAAACAGACTGAACTCATTATGAAAGATGGGACTGATAGTTTGCTGTTTTCTTTCCCTTTTGACTGAATGGGCACAGAGATGGAGAAGCAGGAGGGTGACCTTTGACCTTTCAGGACCTCTGTTACATCTGAGTGCGTGTAACTCTACATTCAGATGCCATCGCATCCCTTAATGCTTAAATCGGAATCTGATCTAAGTGTCCCATTTTTCCGAGGCTGATCACGGATCTTTTTCTGGCATGTTACGTTCTTCCTTCATAATGTAATTTAATCCGGGAGTGAAATGCGTGGTCTTCACTAACTTCATTCATCACAGCACTCGGGCTGACATTGGGGGGGGTGAGCATGGCTACATTTACCAGCATGACAGTTCGGAGTGGTATGAAAGAGATTTAATTATTGCAAGAGCATTACCTCATAAAACTGCCACGTATTCCCATTGATGTTTTCATTCTGTGGAGAATTAGATCTTTGTGTCTTTGGGTAAGATTGGTTTACACTGATACCAGATTATCAGTACAATGTTTAAGGAGTAAATTAACCACAGACCTAAGAATAATGGGTTTGTTTTCTGCACAGCTTTAACTGTAGTGGGAAACTAAGGGTACAGCTTTTCTTTCCTTGAACTCAGGCTTCCCTCTGGCTTCAATCACAGCTAGATTTATCAAGTCAGGATTATCTCCACTGCCTGCCATTAGAAAAAAAAGAAATGGTTGGACCATGAGTGCTTTCTCTAAATATCCCAGCGTTCTCTCGTCCTGTAAGCGTTGTTGCTTCAAGCTGAGGTTCAAGTGATTAGATACCGCGAGGTTTGACCGTCTGCGTGTGATATGAGTTCTTTGTGTTGGTTCCGTGAGATAGACTCATACATGCGGTTAATGTACACACAGATGACCTCATGTGAGCAGTAATGATGGGAGGGGAATCCTGTTTATGTGCTCTGTATTAGTTAGGCATGTGTATCATCTGTTGAATTTGTCTTTTCTGTGTGTGCAAATTGCATATTGTGCTGCTTTGCTTAGGAAACGCTGATGAAAATGTATACATGTAACATG
This sequence comes from Ambastaia sidthimunki, assembly GCA_036877625.1. Classification (NCBI taxonomy): domain Eukaryota; kingdom Metazoa; phylum Chordata; class Actinopteri; order Cypriniformes; family Botiidae; genus Ambastaia; species Ambastaia sidthimunki. The sequence continues at coordinate 3,093 of JAZGTK010010834.1, read as the reverse complement.
TATATTTACATACATATAAATGGCAAGAAGGTGTGTAAAAACAGGGTTGAAGCTAAACTAACAGTGCATGAATACAGCACATAATTTCTAAAACCCAACAAACTTTATCAGAAGTGTTTGGCTTAAAAACTACTTTGTTTTCCTAATGCAATAATATTCATATCTTTTTAAATGTCCACATTTTCCAAGACTCATGGTCACATAATATGTAAAGCTATTTTTGTGTGTGTGCTCTGCTTTCGTTCAGATAAAGCTGTGGTTCACTGTAAACGAAAGCTTGATGAAAACTGTGGGTGGATTTCGTCTGTCTCTACACACTGCTGATAACATGTAGCTCTTCAACCAGATGACCATCAATCTACTAGTCCTGTACCTGAACCAGGTGGGCTGGAATCCACACTAACCAGTATGACACATTCCAGATGTCTTAAAGCTAATCTTCATGAGCTAATAACCATAACTTACAGAAGTAACATGAGTTAACATAGCTTATCAGAATACCATAGACAGATAAAACACATTGGCACTGACAGTCACATACATATATATATATATATGTATGTATGTATGTATGTATCATCTATGTATGTATGATGTATCTGTATATATATCTTGCAACGTTTTTAGTGTGTTGCTATATGGCTCAATGGGGTGTTCTTGATGGTTTCTAGGGCATTGCTATGCAGTTGCCATGGTGTTGCTATGGACTTAACATACCTCTAACCCAAAGTATCAGCAATAATAATGGTGAGGGTTGCCTAAGTAAGCATTACTAATTACATTTTCTGTGTTTTGAAACAGCAAAGATGGGCAAAGCAAAGTTGCATGACATCCGTAGACACAGCTGACAAACAATCGCCCCATCTTACTCAAATACCCCTATTTTCCTCTCAACCACTACAAAGGCTCTTCCCAGAAGGCTTTTGCTTTCTCGTGCGAGAAACAAGAGAGATCGGAGAGCCACTCGTGAGAGAAAGCAAACGATAACCTGCCTTCTTTTACCAATACATTGTTTCTTTCCTTTTCTCTCTTGGTTTTTAAAGATGTAAGATAAGCTAAACAAAGAAAAGAGCGGGCAGCCCCCCCGAAGGGCAAAATTAGTGCTGAGATTAAGATAAATTAGTGGAAAGGGATATCGCTGACTAATGCGATTTATCTCGAGGGAGCGGAGAGACAATCAGAGACTTTTACTTCAGACATGCTGGTAATTAGAAAAAGGCCAGTCTGTAAACACGCGTGACCCCGGAGAGAAGCACTCACACACGCACATCAACACACGCGAGGGAGGGACTCGTGCCGCAAGGTTAAACACTCTCCCAACAGACATACACATAGAAACAAACACATACACATGCTGCCATATTGTTCACAGCTTTCCTAATTGTTTGTGTGCGGTTTGTTCCATATATAAACACTAATTACCCACCGTGGGTCCAATATGTCTTCAAACATTAAACAGATCTCAGGTGGAAACCAAGGCCTGAATCTTTACCGACCCAAAGTGAGTTTTATTGATTTTGATATTATTCACGTTTACATTTATTTTGAAGTTTGCATTCAAGTTGAAGCATATTAAGTTGAGGTTAAAAATGTTGTTTGTAATATGTATTAGATATAGCCGTGTTATCCAGTATGATTTAAAAATGTTGGCATACAAATGGCATTTTTTGGGCCTTAAGTTTTACACAAGGAAATGTAAGTTGAGTTAGTTGATTAAAATTAGTGACTTGCATGGCGTAGAATCTTTATTTTTCAGTTATAATATAAACTTGATTTTAAATCTTTAGGATTTTAGAAGAAATCTATTCAAAATATGCAATTCTGTTTAAGCTTTTCTTAAAAAAGTAAAAGACTTTTGACGGATTGAGTTTAGTTTTAACCAAAGCTCCATTTTTCTTTTAGCATAGGTCCAAAGTTGCCTGTTCATTATATGAGAACGTTTACCGGCAGAGAATCATAAAGAGAATTTCTGGGTGTTGACTAACTAGTGCTGTTGATATTAGCAAGGCATTCCTAGAAGACGCTCGGCGAGTGTGCAAACTCAGCATGTGTACAAACACACAGCTGCTGGGTTTAATGAGAGACGCAATCGAATAAGTCACACGAAACAAAAACACACACATCTCACAGACAAGAACATCAACACTTATAAATGATGCGATCCAGTAGTTTCATGCTCAGACCACAAACAGACTGAAATCATGGGAGCGTTTTACTGCTGTACAGTCATGTGAAAAATATTTCTGTTAATGAAAAACGGGGGAGTTTCTGTGCTCAACCCAGCATCTTTAATTCACAGCCATTAGGTCAAAAAGACAAGAAACCGTGTGTGCATTATAAATAAAAATTTCAGTATATGAGTTTTTTTTTAAAGTTTATTTAAGTGCTTTGTTGTGTTTTGCAGGTACTGTACCGGTAATGAAAGCTCCAATTTGGTAAAACCGCTGTGACTGGCAGACATCATGTGACCTTCATCATGCCTGATAAAACCTTAAGAGTCCAGACTGAGGTGCTTTAAGTTTATTAAGACTTTGTTTAAAACATTTTGGTCCACATCTGGTCTCAGTTTAGTCCCATTTTTAATTGCCATTACTCTAATTCAGTTCAAGCAGAATAAGTGTTTATGATTTTCTAATATATTAATATTAGAAATATTCATAGATTTGTTTTGTCTTGATATGTATTCTGTTCTTTATAATGGTTTTGAACAACATGAAAGTATTACGGGACAGATTGTAATAGCTTTACACTTTCTTATTGTCTCATATTTTTTCCCTTCATTTAAAAAACAATAAAAGTTACATTTGGCAGAATTGAACTATTTTAAGCTTTTCCCCTGACCAAACCTCCATAATACAGTACAAGTGGATGCAGATATATAAGAAGGAAGAAATCGTCTGTGTTTCCATTGTTAGAATGGGTGTGATATTAAAAGTGAAAAAGTGTGCCAGATGTCTTGGCTTGCCTGTTGGTAGTCTTGGCTTTGGTCTCGGCCACACAAGATGATGCAACAGACCGTCTTATATTAAAATTTGAGACCAATAAAAATACATTTATACTGTATAGTGACTGACACTAGAAGACATTTCATCA
>JAZGTK010010833.1:0-16090 GCA_036877625.1 Ambastaia sidthimunki | reverse complement strand
TGTGTGTGGAATGATCTTCAGCTGCAGTAAACGCACTGAAGCAGAAATGGCAGGACTCTCGGGGTGTTGATGTGATCCAGATGATGTACCAGTCTGAAAAGACGAAAAAGTATATAAAGATGGACAGACTGTGAAATGAGACGATGCCGAGAGCTTCTGACCAGCGCTCAAAACATCTTGACAACACTTTCGAGGGTGTTACAGCACACCAGAAACATTTTTGTCAGAAGTTACAATGTTCTATGCCTGCTACCAAGGTAGTTATCCAGACCAAACTTCTATGAGATATTGGAAGTATTCACATGCAAAGTTGTCCTGGTTTCCCAGATCCTTTCTGAAACGGTCTTGTTAGCATCTGGCTAATACTTTGGAGACCAGCTCTGCACCAGAAAATTTGTTCTCGTTCCCTCCGCGGCCCTCTGACGCGCTTCCTGACCCAGGAAATAGAATTAACACCTCAGCCCTAAAACTGCAGGGGCCTCGATCACAGCCACATCTGTGGCCTGCCCTGCCCTGCATCTCAAGTGCAATAATACTGAATGCTGGGAGAATAAATTTGAGACTCTGCAGACCCTGTACTTAACTTTATACAACACTCATTGGGCTTAAACTTCCTCTGCTCTGTGTAGGGCTGCTTCATCACTCTGGATGACATTGGTCTGTGTAGAAATGCTGCCAGAATTCACTGAAACAAAATGAAAACGCATCAATCTCCCATGTCAGCCTTTCGATGCGTTTGTCACGATTTTACTTCCTTGAGATGTTTTATTCACCTGTCCATCGCATGTTAGCTCAAATATAAGGCTCTTTGGTGAACATTTGAGGTATTCAGTTTTCCCTTTATGCTTATATAGAAATGCATGCTGTGAAAAATCATTTAATTGATGGATGTTATCATTCATAGCCGATCTCACTAGCAGCTCTTCTCTGAAGGCTCGAGAGGGGACGCATAGATATGCCGAACAGACGCGCACCGTCACAGATAATATGTATTTCACCCCTGTTGTGCTCCAGAAGTGGTACGGCCTGTTCTCCAAGGTATCTAACAAAATATAAATGTGCTCTGTGTGAAATGTATTACCTACCACAAGAGCATTTTTAAGTAGAGACCCCTTTCCGATGTCAAACGGACAGTAAATTAAGAGGGGAAAAGAAGAATGGATTATCTGTTTATTAGTTATTTTATGGGGGCCATATTTTAGGAGAAATGGGTCCTGAAATTCTTTGGTTGAAAAGTGAGCTGTCTGTTTTCTTCATTAGATGCATATGCGTCTCTCTCACAGACTGAAGAACCGGTTCCTGGCTTTAAATGCTTCACATGTTTGTGCTTTAGTCTCACATTGTGGATTCCCGGGTGAGTTTGGAGCAGACTCCCTTGCAGAAGGCCATAAAACAAAACAATTTTTTTTTTACAAACCTTAATCGTCTCTGTTGCACCTAAGCAACCTCTGTGGTGCTTTCTTCAACACTTGTGTGCATATCGATCCATTTAAGGGTTTAGAATTTCATGCATTTATGGATATATTGAGCAGATGTTTTTAAGGAAATCTTTGAGAAACTCTTGTCATTTGTCTTTGATTTTCTTGCATGATACAAACACTGCTGGACTGACACGATTGATCATAATCTCGACAGCAGTCAGAAAACTACTTTAAAACCATTATTACATGCACGTTTGTACTAAATACAGTCATGTATGCAGAGATGTTCATCACAGAATGTATCTGCCAAAAAGACAATGCTATTTCTTATGCCGTGTGTGTGTGTGTGTGTGTGTGTGTGTGTGGGTTTAATATGTGGTTTATGAGGACACAAATGTATATAATGACGTGTTTAACAATGTAAACACTTAACACTTCTTGTGTCCTCATAAACTACATCACTTAAAAAAAAATACTAAATGGTGAATTTTTGTTATTTAACAAATGCCGGTGAGAGAGAATCAGGCAATGTAATATTCAATATTTGGGCCATGATTTATTAATTTAATGTTTGTTTTTATGTGTGTCAAAAGATGTATTTCAAAAATTGTATTTGTTTTACTTTCATTTACTTTGGTGCTTTGAAGTTACATATTTAGCTTTTTAGAGCCAGAGTTTGGTTTTCGGTTAAAAATAACGAGGTTGTGTGTTAAGCCAAAATTTCTCTCTTATTCTAATCTCAAAAATATTTATTTGAAATGTGTAACTAAAATATTATATGTTTAATTTTCGTACTGTTTCTTTTTCTTAACAGTACTTTGAGGTGCCCTTTGACTCTAACATGAACCGTACCAAAAACAGACCTCTGGTCAGAGGACAAATAAGGTAAGCTGTATTTTAATACTCTTTGTATCTCTTCTTCTCTTCATGTCTTTGATATGTAGGCTGTGTCTACAGTAAAACAGCTGCCCTCCTGCCTCACTCACCAGTCAGTCAATGATTTAACAGGCAACATTTTTGTATTACCTCCTAGGGAGACTAATTTCAGATGGGATTTTAAGACACTTAATGTCATACGTAATGATCTAAAACAAATTAATATGTTTAATAAGTGATTTTTACCACTAACTTTAGACTTAGGGCCGTGTTTCAAAACCTGGTGTGCTGTCTGCCTAGATTATGTTTTTGGGCATTATTTTTTGAAGAGCTCAGTAGGTTTGGAAACATAGCCTAGATGTCTTTGTTGTGATTTGTAAAGAGCCACTGGTGAATAAAATGTCTTCCCTGCGGTCATTATGTAACGTCATTTACTCTCCACATTGTTCTCAAGTAGCCCAATGTTTGTGTATAGCCGAGCCTGTCGGTATCAGAAACTATACGCCATTGTCTAATATCAGCAGCGCTGGCCAGCCGCTCGCGCACCTGTCCTGCGAAACCTGATCCAGGTGTGTGTGTGGGCGTGTCTCTCTTTTTTCTTCAACAGCTCTTTCTCCTCCTCTCGTCTCGCCCCACTTCTCTCACCCTGGTCCAGGTTTTGTTTTAATTTGTTAGACTTTGTTAGTTTTCAATTTGTTAGACTTCAGTCAATTTTTCAAGAAAGTTTTATTGAACAGATATGTGTTGCAGGCTGGGCTCAAACTCAAATAACCCACATAAGCACCAATTTAAATTGAGATTAACAGTCTCATGTAAAAAGAACATTCCAGATCCATTTGAAAGTGGAAATAGCCATCTTTATATACATGATGTCCAACCAGCATCATTTTTTTGGAGTTTAACAGACACTATAAACACATTTCATTCTATGGGTGGAGTTTGATTTAACATCACAATTCAGCTTTACTGTGGAAGTTCCAAGAAAGTGGATTTCAAAGAGCAGTTCATATCAAGGCAGACAAACTTGATTTGGCGTCCAATGTGGCGTTGTGTTTCCGTCACTTCTGAACAGAATTGATTTTCTGATTGTTTTTTCATCTCAGATCCTGACTGACTGTGTTAATGACAGGAGGGATTTGTTTGTTGTTCTTATGTTTGTGTCATAACCTGACATTCTTATAGACCCTCTAGACCTGTACACAAATACACAACGTACAAACAGCAGTGTCATCTACCACAACATATCATTACGCCCATTAGATGCGTCCTAGGAGAACATGTTTACACACACACTCGCACAGCTGACAGCATGTTATTACAAAGACTCTTTGATGTTTGTGTGTGTGACTGTCTGACATCATAAGAATGTGACAGCGATGTGTTAAAAGCTGAAGTGTTAAATCTCTCTCATGAAAGAACTCAGCTGTGCAACATTATTCAGATTACAATGAGGAGTTTTATTCTCAAGATTACAGTGAGGAGTTTTATTTTTTAACAAACAATCATAATTTTTATTTATTTTTTTTTATTGTGATCTAGCGCTTAATTTATAACAATTGTTTGTTTATTGAACATGAATAAGGCCCAACAAACATGGGCAATGATTCACACTAGACAACAAAAGCATAATATTAAAGTACTCTGTATAATGTGTCAACTATGCTCTTAAGAGTATCAGACTCTGCTGTAGCTCTTAAATATCGGTGCCTCAGAATGCAGCATGCCAGGCTTGAAATGGCTATTCTGTGGCTGAAAGACACATGGAATATAGCATAAACGTCAAATTGACTACTGTAATATTGCTTTTTGGAGCTTGAGACTATGAATCATACCCATGTTTATTGAAAGAGCAGATTCTACATACATTCTTTGGTGTTCTATGGAAGAAAGAAATGACGGCTTGGAACAACATGAGTAAATGATGACAGAATTATTTTCAAAATAATTTAAAAGCTGTTGCTTTTAATCTCAAGACCGGACTGAAAAAGATTCTTCTAACTAAGAGTCATCATTGACATCATGGTTTAGGACCAGTCTAGAACTGAGTTTTGACTCTTTTCCGGGAAAACCTGCCACACAAGACCATTGCTTTGGACATGTTTTATTTTTCCTTACAGTAAACTATTGAGGCTTCAGTTGAACAATACCTAGTTTATTTGTGGCAAAGTTAGATTAGGCCTTTCTTTCATAAAGTCTAGGAAATGCCAGTGGTTTTGCTCGTAACTTTAAGAGCTTCAACACTCAAACAACTGATCTCATCCCTGAAGTTATGGGACTCATATAGACTCTAAAACCCCTTAACCACATAAAACAGTCATAACAATGATAATAACATTAGAATGGAATCTCCTGCTGTTGGGCAGAAAATTCACCCTCTTTTCCTCTCTGCTTTGGTCTCTGTCTCAATGCCCCTTTAATTTATGGAGCAGTTAGCTGTGAATTTGAACCAGACGCCTGTGCAGGATTGGAGCGACTGCGTTTAATAAACGTTGGAGGAAGTGGTTGTCCGATAGAAGCGTCTGTGGTGAGGAGAGGTTTAATCTGTAGCAGAGAGGCAGAACGCTTGGTTTTGATGTGATACACGCGGAGCCTCACACAAGCTTATGTCAGAAGCTGATAGTGTAAATTCTATATGTTCCTGCTTCTTTTTGCCAACTTATTTGTGTTATACAGGATATTTTTGTTTCATTTTAATCTGCTTCACGTCAGTTGTTTTATATTTGAAAATCAGTTCTGGGCCAGAGTTTGCTAGTTTGTTTGAAATGATTCATATCGTGAGAAATTATATTTTTCTTGATCTTTGGAGATCAGTTTATAGGAGTATGAAAACATAATGTAACTTTCACATAGCTCCACATAAGTTCCTTCCCAGTACAAACCGATCATACTTTTGAAACCTTGAAAAAAAATTGTAAGTCAACTCCAGTGACAGAATTTTAAATGGATTGTATTAGACCTTTAAACCCTACATAGCAAAATCTGTCTTCGTGATGTCATTGTGTTTCTTTACTTTTTCTTTATGTCATGGTCTTACTCTCTTGGATACACTTTCTCTCTGTTTCTCTCAGTCCACTCCATGCCGTATCATACGCGCTGGCTTGTGGGATCCCTGGTGTGACCCTGTTGACCCTGGGAGTGAATCCATTGACTGGCTTTTTGGGCGCCCTGAACATCTTCCTGTACACGTGCTGCTATACTCCCCTGAAACGCCTCAGTATCACCAACACCTGGGTGGGTGCTGTGGTGGGCGCCATCCCACCCGTAATGGGCTGGACAGCAGCCACAGGCTCTCTCGATCCAGGTAGGGGATACTTTTACAACACACATACACGACACACCAAAATGAGCTCTAGAACCTGAGGGCTCAAAGATGATCCATTATACTAATTGGTCATTAGATTTTATTGCTGTGAATCAGTGGAGCAGTTACTAGCAGAATCACTTAGAATAGGACAACTTTCTTAGTCCTTAAAAGTCTAAAATGAGTCATTTGCTTTAAGGTCCAGTTCCACACTATAGATTCTCACAGATTCTTCTCTGTATATGTTCCCCTTATAGCACCATATATAGCAATACTGGCCCAGACAAAATTGTCAGTGTTGTTTTAGATCCTTTTTACATTTCTGGTTTTGTAAACTTCTTTAGAGGTAACAGGAGATCATAGCAAGTACAGTTTTTGCATGTAAGTTTGCTCCAAGAATGAAAGAAAAAAAATCACTGTGTCATTGGTCATAACAGGCTGTGTACCATCAAATTCTGTCTCTCAGTTCAGGGTTGTACAGCAATTGCACAGTTAAACTTGGTTATGCAGTCTCCATAAACGACATCTATGTCCCAATAATTCAGTTCTGAATTTTACAGGCTCCACTTCATTGATGTAAGGTCACTGTCCACGTATGAGTGCTGTAGATATATACTAAACATCCTGTGTTAATCCAAGAATGCTTCTTGCTTGAAATCAAGTGTGAAATCAAGGAAAATCAGCAGGGGGTCTGCGGTCTGTTTTGCAAACTCAACAGTATGTTGTTGTGGCAACCACATGATCTGTTTTTCAAAGACGCAAACAAATGAAGTGTGCATGCATGCACTTTAAAGTGTCTTAGCGGCAGGAAAAATGACCTCAGAGTTTCAGATCTTCATCATGTTGTCCTACACTGTTTCCCAGAGGATCGTAAGATCACACACACAAATGCAGCTCTACAGGTCACGCTCTGCTACCCTTGCACGGGCCGCTGTTTACGTGGTATCACCTTTCCACTCTGAGTTCTGAACCCAGGTGAACAGTGTTTGTTTCCTGCCTGGCAGGATGTCGCAGAGCCTTGTTGTGATGGAGCAAAAGGCACAAAATGTGTCGTTATTTTGCGAGTTGTCTGAACAGCTAAACAGTTCAGAACAGCAATTGTTTTGTATTGTTGAAGGTAGTGAATTTTTAAAGCAGACTATTTGTGCTGCTGTTTTTCCTGAGTTGTTTTATTTAGTTTTACTAAATTTAGTTTTATTTAGCCTCGCTTGTTTCCTGCTTGTACACGTGCACACACTTCCTCCACTGAGAGTGTTTACGGAGATCTTGTTTGTTTATTCACTCTTTTTTTTGGTCTGTATCTCTCTTTCTTCCTTTCTAGGAGCACTGTTGTTGGGAGCTTTCCTGTTCTCTTGGCAGTTTCCTCACTTTAATGCTCTGAGCTGGAACCTGAGAGAGGACTACTCCCGCGGCGGGTACCGAATGATGTCCGTCACCCATCCTGCACTTTGTAAACGTGTGGCCCTCCGCCACAGCGTGGGCCTGATTGGGCTCTCAGCCTTGGGTCCTGTTTTGGACGTCACTACCTGGACCTTCCCCATAGTGTCCCTGCCGATTAACCTTTACATCAGCTACCTGGCCTTTCGGTTCTATCGCCATGGTGACAGGCAGAATGCCCGCAAGCTCTTTTTCTGTAGTCTCTGGCACCTGCCCATGTTGCTGTTGCTGGCGCTCACCTGCAAGAAGAGCCGTGTGGTGCAGGAAGAGGCAGCTGTAGCCTCCAGTACAACATCTTTGGCTATGTAGTGCTAACAAAATCCCCCACGTGGCTATTGCCATCATTTTTGTCATTATCTTGACATGCTGTCCACAGATAATTGCTGACAGCCTCACAATTAATATCTTGGAGTAAAGCAAAGATACCAAAAGTTGAGCAACTTGGAAAGGGAAAGACAAAATTGATTCATAATGGTCATAACCTCCTCTCTGTTATTACTGATGTTTCAGTCAGGGAAAAAAGTATGACATCGTTGATAAATCTTTAAAAGCACAGCAGTGATTTAAAATCTCTATTTTCACTCAGGTAACTTGTACATAAATCAGTGCCGTGTGTGTAAATACATAATATATTTATTGGATGTAGTCCCATGGTTGTCTGTAAACATATTGATGTCAGTCTGTATGATTATAGACAATTATTGTACAAAAACAACCTGTAACAAACATGAAATGGAGCGTACTGTATGTACAAAGTTGAATCCATCAATAATTTAAAGATCCATAATGCATCACACTGTTTGGTTAGAATTTAAATTTGGTTTAATGTTGTCATTGCTGTGGATATTTTGGCTTCATGCATTATAGACCAGATGAAAAACTGTTTAACGGTTATTTAAAAAGACAAGAGTAGTACTAATTTGTTCTTACCTATTTGGTTAGGTAAGACATATTTTTCATCTTCCTGGGTCTTTAAAAATGAAAACATGACTGAGTGAAGAAGTATCATATCTCACTGCTGGTTTAGTCTTTATTCTGCATCCTTGTTTAAAACTCAGTTCCTCTGGGTTTGCTGAAATACTGAATGATTGCTTTAAAGATATTTCTTGTATTAGTTCCCTCAAAGATCATTTTGTTTTTGAGATTTAAACAGAAAAGCATCAAACTCTGTTAGCTCGGTCAGAGTTTGTTGTACCCAAAACTGCATTAATTGCAAATGAGTTTAACACATACAGTTCTTAAAAGCATTAGCTGTAGCCATGCAATGTTTGTCTCCCAAGTTTGCTGAGTCTAAGTTATGCAGCGCTCAAATGTCCTTCATTGTACGTTCAGCGTATTCACGGTTTACCTACTTCTGACCTCACTATACAAATGACCTGTAATACACAAAAGAACAGAGTTCTTTTAAATAAATGTCTTGTGATCAGACGTGTTTGAGTTTTGATTTGTACGTTTGGAAAATCAGTAACAGGTTACATTGTAGTTCTATTGTGACAACAAATGCTGAGTTCCTCTGTGTAATGATTCTTTGAATAATTATGTTTGCTTATTTTTTACTATACAAATTAAGTTTTAATCGGCTTTGTAGTTTTGCACTTGTGGCAGGTACTGTTTGTAATTAAGTTTGCAATGGGATGCCTGGCAGAATTCCGTTAAGAGAAGTGTCACACTGTATCTCCAGACCACGCCTGGAAACAATGTCTGGCTGCTCCGGACACATTTGGCTAAGATATCAGTCCATATAATCTCGTAAGTATCGACCTCTGCACCTGTCCGGCTGCAACACTTGATACCTCTTTGCCGTTTCCTTCCCAGTTGTGCTTTGTGGTTCCACTTCTCTCAGCACTTCCATTAGATGCCTGTGTACTGTAAGCTGCTTCCCAACCGGAGAGATTTAGCCAGGGTGGGAGAGCGAGCCTTTCCACCCTCGTAAAGGTCCGGTCTGGATGCAGTCAGCGGGTTTCACATCAGAGAGGGATGGAGGGGAAAAGAGAGAGAAACAGCTGTTCTCAATGTGTCAATAGATTAAATAGCAGTTCCAGGCCTCCTGGGGTTGGTGGACTCTCCCACCATGATTTTACAGCTTTTGCTGCATAGGGTTGTAGAGGTGGACATCCTGTGTGGGATAAATGACAGATTGTACACCATACTTAGCCATAAGGGTACTTTGTTTATAATCTTCTAAATGATGCATGTGTAAGTTCTTTATTTTTTTGTTTTTGTTTTGTTAGCATAGCAGGCCAGAGAGACAACAGTCTCGATTCATGTATCATAAATGGAATAATCATTTTATTCATGAAATATACGGTTTGACTTCGCCTCAAAAAGCTGTGTCAAGGAGAGAGTTTCATACCGTGCGTTCATTCATTATGAGCTCTGTGAACTCTCAAGACATTTCACATAATGATCTTTGGCTCTCTGTGGTTTTTCTCATCCAGCTTGGATTCTCATTACCGTTTTAACAGCCTCTCAGACCTTCATTTGTTACAACGGCAACAGGTGGATTTCGCCTCTCTTTTCATTTACAGGCAACAAAATGCTTTGAAATTTTAGACCGAGATGCAGGATGATTTCCATTAGATGCCTGTGTACTGTAAGCTGCTTCCCAACTTGTTGACAGTTGTTGACAAAGATGCGTTTACTTTTCAGTTTTTGAAATCAGAATCAATAAGTTTAGAATCCTGTTCTTTAAAATAATGCTGATTGGCAACTATAAACAGCATTTTTAAAAATCCTTTAAGCAAGCAATATGACAAACGTTTTTGGCAGAAGTTTCCCAAGTATTCCTGGCACAAAGTGATTAGGGAAAACAGTATTGCGAAAGGCTTTTGTAATTGATTTATTCTTGCTTGAAATCAGTCAAAAGGTTTACTAATGTTTCTTAATACTCGTCAGGTTCACACAGATATATTTTTCTTAAGGGAGTCACTCGTTCTCTAACCCGCACAGTGACATCAATCTTAGAAATGCGGTCTAGTTCATACATTATAGACGTTAAAGGCGACAGAAAAGTCTGAGGTCTGTGCCAGAGTCAATAATGATGTAGAAATATGCATTATTATAGGAAAAAATGCTGCACTGATTTTAAAGATATTGACTGTGTTAGTTTTTCTTTCCTCCTCGTTTAATATCCGTTAGAATTTTAAATGGGGGGAAAACTTGTACGCTTTCAGTGTTCATTTATTCATTTTCATGTTTCATCTGATGTACATTTAAAACTGGGAAAATGTTGCCTGTTAGTATTTTGTTACTGCTGAAATGTTTTGATTTGCGATTTAGAAAACGTAGGGATAAATTACCTAAAAGCTAAAATAAGTTGACTTCAGCTTTAATCTCGTGTGTTAAATATTAAGATAGATTGAAATGGATTGTCGGTGTGTCGTTCAAACGATATAACTCATACTGTAACTGACTTTGCTGTCTGATAATGTGATATATGACTTTGCTGAAATTCTGTTCTCATGTTTGTTTATTAATCAGTAACACTTTATAATAGTTTTTTGGTTATATAACATTATTAAAATATATTCTAGCATTAGCTATATTAAATATTTTTTTTTATTTTAGCCTGAATTTATCCGATCTGTAGCGTTTATTGTGCAGTATGTCTTAAACGGCAATAAATTGTGAAATTCGCCATCAGCTCGTCCAAGTTGTATTCAGCATTGTCACTATATGTACGGGTCACCCTGACCAGCCTTAGTCGCGGTTTTTGTTAATGCCAAGTAAATATCAAAATACAGTCAAAACTTTATATAATGTGGAAATTGGTTTTCTTAGAAGCACTTTAAGAAAGCGCAGTTACCAAAATTAGAAGTTTTCTTCTGTTTGACCCGTTGAATTTGCGCAAGCGGGTAATAAATAGAAAATAAATGTGGGCTATTAATTTTGAAATTTTATATATTCTGATATTATATTTAGATATTTTGTTTGAATTTTTATCCTGCTATTAAGGCAAACTTTCAGTTTCAAATTTTTAATCATAAGGAGCTGATGAATAAACAAAGCAAAGAAATTTAATAGCCCTTATATTGCCAAATGTTGAGCAATTCTTTGTAACGTTTTCTTAAGATTTTGTGACTTGTGCTTTGTTACTTTTTATACTAGGCTGATTAGGATTTGTCGTAAATAGATTACACTTCAGATTTATTTTAGAATTACTTATTTCGCAATTACTTAAACTAAGTAAAGAAACGATTTCCTCATGCGTTACAAATGTAAGTTATCTGAATATTTGTCTTGGTTCGGCCTGTTTATGACGTCAGAATTAGTGGATAAACGTACAATTTTGTATGTAGTAGTTTTTCCCCCTTTATTAAGTTATTTAAGCCTGTCTGTCACCTGTGCGGCGTTTGAAACAAACTGCTGTTTAAACATTTGTAGTGATTAATTCTTTTAAAGAATATTATGATAATATTAGAGAATACATGTGCCAGATGGGCTTAATACTTGAAAGGCTTTATAACCTTAAATTTTACCTTTAAATCATGTTACCTAAACCGTTCACAAGTGCCTAAAACCTGTAACACTTTAGAAACTCCCAGTAAAGGGAATAAAAGGATTCCAGTCTAATGTTTCTCTATCCAATAAGAGCGTTTAATCGGCTCCGAGACCAAGTGTCTTGTCTAAAATCCCCGCCTACTTCGTTCTCTGATTTGCAGGCTTCTTTCATCAACTCCGCCATTATTCAAATCGCTGCGTACTGATAGGCTGGCCCCGCTGTCAATCATACGCATCAGCGCTCTATAAGGTCTAGTACTCTGCTCGGTGTCTAGAATGCGCTCAGAGACTCTGACGGAGAAGGACGGGAAGGGGATGCGACGGGGAGCAGCTTCAACGGCTAGGTTTCGGACCGGGAATCAAGTGCACCGGTCGCTGTCGTCAGTTTTCGTGTTTAAATACGTAGATATGACAGAAAATAGTTAACTTGCATCGTATTCCTAGATGTTCTATCCACTTTGGCGTACTTTGTTAAATTTTTGTGGATTGGTGTTTATTTTATTGTGCAATGTGATGGCTTGTAAAGACAGCGGGGATTCCTGAGGTTGGACCTGGACAGAATTAAACCAACCCGTCAACATGCCCAGCTGGAGCGTGAAGGTCTATATGAACAGGGCTTATGGAAAATAGCCTGTTCTGTCACCATCTTTACGCGCTTTCCGTCAGTCCCGTGAAGAAGAAACTCGGGCTCCTTTTCATAATGCTGCTTCTCTGGGTCTACATGCTCTACTCCTGTGTGGGCTACTGTGCCACCATGCCACAAAGTTTAGTCGCGGACAATAGTCATAATAATCGAGCGGATTTCGTCGGGAAAAACGCAGAGATAGAAAGTAGCCGAACAGACCCGGTGATGCCCAAACTGCTGTCCAGACCGCAGAGCTCATGGACGGACCTAGAGTCAGATTATGATGAACCACCCATGAGGAGGGCTCCGCGAGGCTTTCCTAAAAATGAAGTGGACGGAGCTGAGGAGTGGGTGGACGGGCGAGGAGGAGAACGAAGAGTTTCTCCGCTGTCAAGTTTCTCCAACGGCTCGGGCAGTAAGAAGCTGCCGCAGGCGATCATCATCGGCGTGAAGAAGGGCGGAACGCGCGCGCTGCTGGAGTTCCTTCGCGTGCATCCCGACATTCGCGCGGTCGGAGCGGAACCACACTTCTTCGACCGTAACTATGACAACGGATTGGACTGGTACAGGTACGAACTATAATAACCGAGTTAGAAAACTTGTATAACTATGCTTGTGAGGTTTTTCATTTATCTTCATTGAAGTAAATTATTATTGCCCCACTCTAACCCTTACAGACAACTTTTGCCCTTTGTATTTGGTATTTTTACTAAATTTAGTACATTCTGGTCACTTTAGGTCCACTTTTAAAGCTTCTCAGTACGAAGAAATTTTCTCGAAATTTGGTTCTCACAAGTGTAGCGAAACAAGTAAGCGACGCACAGGCATTTACAAATACTGACACGGGAGTTCAATGAGTTCAGATTTAGATGTAGCCTATATTTGTCTTATAAAACTGAGAATTTCGAATGCATGGTTACAGAATAGAATAAAATTTGTTAGATCATTTATTATTTATTATCTTTAATTAGTATGCTTTCCCTGAGCTGTATCAGCCTAGGTTTTTGTAGTTTAAACTGGTCCTTCACTGCTGCATGAAATATTTCGTTTATCCTAAATGGACATGAAACGAATCTACAAATTTTCAACGAATACTATTATCAACCCATAAGCTGAACCCTGCTCTCTCGCTTTCTCTCTCTCTTTCTCTTTGTCGGACATATATTTGACTTGCATTATGAATTACCCCTTGGCCTGAATTCAAAGGTTCTTTTATACTTTATGCTATACTCTGCATATGTTACATAATATTCCAAATCTAATTTAATGATCTCCGATGATTATACAAAGGTGGAACGCATGGTTTGCATTTAGCATGTATTTAAATAAAAAAAGTGGAAGGCAAGCCTTTTTGAAAAAACACCGACAAAAGTTGCAAGCTGTAGTTTTAGATTCCAGTTTAAACGTTTACTTTGGTTTCGCTATTACTGCTACTGTCAAAGTAGTCGACTTTGCCCAGTTATCCGGAGTGGAAAGAAGTGAACTCGGAAATGTTGAACACGGTCCTTTAAATACACATTAATTCAGACTGATATTATTCAAACAAACATAATAGGCCTTGAACGATCAGTAATTATAGATTTTGCGATTGTAATAGTTCGAGAGATGAAGCGTGTCTGACCACAGATGTTGCGCAGTGGTCTCTATTGGACACACCGGATCATTGCAGGTTAACGGACCTGTACTTTTCCTTTCACTTTAACAACTTTTCAAATGTAAATTCTGTTGTATTTTGTTTAACAGACGCGTTGGCATTACACTCTACAATTTCCGAAATACCGGTGCAACAGAATTGAGGCAATTAAATATAATGGTCTTGACCTTATTTTTCGACGTGGTGTGTACCTACGTTGCTTTTTATTTTCTTTTTCTTTATGGGCGTCTCAATCGAGAGAAATATATAATAACTAAAATAAACAGAAAGCATACACGCCTCAGAAATGTCATATTCACTGGGCCAATAAAATTAGTACTCTGTGAATAATGTAGCTGACTTGTTTATAATGGCCTAATTGAGAGTTTAGCTGAATGCAGCTGTATTTGTCTTTTTGGACAGTTTACCGTGTTGCAAACCATAAAATGTTTTATGTAACGTTAATTAAATCGATTTATTTCGGGGAAAAAAAACTAATTTAGTTGTACATTTGCTCTTGCTGTTGGGCATGCTTTGTTGTTATTAACCGACCCATTTTATACTGAAGTTTTGGGACACACTATGAGAGCTCATAAATTCATCAGACGTGTTGTATTTTGCAAGGAAATCTTGAAACATGTGTTTCAAATGAACTTTGCAACCCAGCGCAGGATTGAGAAAAAAATAGATTTTGACTTAGTTTATTTGTTTTTTGTTACTGATATGTTACAGTTATTAAAATGTGATTACAATTAGATTAAATATATGTTATAATTCTTCGAATTATAAAATATTTAATGTTGGGCAGTAAAATGTGATAGTATGACTATATAGAGATTGTATGAAAAACAAAACTGAAGAGAGAAGGGGTGATTTATTGCCCTGAAGTCTGTCTTTGCTTACCTCGGACCCCGAGAGCGAAAAAGTTGATAAAACAGATCTGAACTGCACGCACGTCTCTCTAAACGGATTTGCAAAAGTTTGGAGAGCGAAAGCTCAGTGCTTTTGAATATGCGATGTTTCAGGGCCCATATTAAAAACGGACGGATAAAAGAATGGGCGTTGTAGTGAATGCTCTGTAGCCCAGCTTTGATAAAAAGGGAATTAAATTCATGCATGTTGACAGACAAAGGATTAAATGAATTATTTAAATATCGAATCCCCACTTTAGTTTCACGCAAATCCACCCCAAATGTTCATTGGCATGCTAGTCCAGCAAAACCAATAATTTAAGAGGCTCCCGAAGTTTCTTTAATTTTTTTTTATTAAAGTTTCTTTAAAGTTTTTAAATTTTTTAAAATTTGGAATAATTGTTGCTTTTACACTATTGCTTCTTTTTACTTTGTTTACAGACAAGATACATATAAATAGCTGGAAATTGACCAAAAGTGCAACTTTACCGGAAAAAAATAAACGAAAAAGTAGGGTTCGGTTAACATACATAAATATTTTAGAAATCAATGTACAATACTACTTCTTTTCCTAAATATAAAATAAACCTGTTGTTGAGAGTCAGTCCTACTGAGATCACCCCAATTAAAGAGAACCACTGTATAATTTTGTTAACATTATTTACATATTTATACCTTTTATTAAAAACTTCAAAGTGTAGTAGTCTGGGCAGAGGATCTTTCTCATATAAGCTGTTTTATAATTTATCTTCTTGAGGAAAGCTGTATGTACCAGTTACACAGTTGTTTGAAATGTGATTTATAAAGGCCAATTAGCACATAAAAAAAAATCTAATGAAAGTGATGGGGTATAATGTTTGTTTTCCACTCATCATGCGTTTTGGTTTTCTGAGTCTCAGGTTTTACTAGATTCACATACCATTGCAGTTGGTTTGAGTTGGACATGCGATGCCACAACGAAATTCTATATCTGGGCACTGCTGTTAGAGCTGAGGATACCGCACACAAACAAATGCAGACTTGTTTTCTCTTGCTTTCTCACTTTTTTCGGTTTTTCTCTCTGCCTCCAACTTAAAGTGACCTATCTGAAACTGTATTGAGGAGAATTGGCTGAAAGAGAGCAAGTTAAAAAAAGTGAGTGAGTGTCTGTTGCTTGAATACAGTTGGTCGGTAAACATTCTGTTCTGACATTATTGTTCATTCTCATCTTGCGTTTATAGAAAAGTAAAAAGTATACAGTGTGGAGGCATAAGTGTCTCTCTCACAGGACTGAACAGGAATCTGATTCTCATAGAACACTTATAGAGCGTCCCGTACATAGTGGAGTGTTATATTTGCTGTGTAATGGAAATGAGAGTTCATGATGCAGATGTGTGTATTTTAAAG
>JAZGTK010010832.1:0-16092 GCA_036877625.1 Ambastaia sidthimunki | reverse complement strand
CCGATGTATATGTTCATGCACTGCCTGACCATAATGCATTGCAGAGTAGGAAAATTGTTTATTAAAAACAGATGAATCTGTGCTTGGCACCACTTGTGCTCTGGATGTGTGGAGAACTACACAAAATTGCTAGTTGCTGTAGAAAAAGACGAGCTTGAGTTCAAGTCCACTTATGTTCATTTTTTATGTTCTTCTGAACATATGCAGGCGAAACAGCGTCGTTGGGTAAACAGAGACTGATTGTGGGTATAGAAACACTTAAGTTAATAATTAGGGGTGATTTAGTATTATTTATCCTCTTTCCACAAAATGAAGTCAGACAAAAATAAGATAGCTGCATCTATTTCCAGGCAAGTTAGTCTGAAACAATGAAAATCAAGAATTGTACTGGATTTATGACTCATGATATAAAGTTATGACCAAGTTTGGTTCTGTTTCTCTGGGGTTCCTCTACTAAACAGCAGAACGTTGGGTAATACAGCAATAATGTTACAGTTTTTAGTAAGATCTTTCTAATTATAAACAAAAATGCATCGGTAGAAAATCACCGGAGCTAAAATATTTACAAAAGTCAAAAGTCTGGAAACTACTGAAATGTTTCTTATCTTAAATCTTTTCATCTGAAATAACTGTTTGCAGACAAAAAAAATTTCTGTATCAGAAAATTACAATTTTATTAAAACATTTTTTTTTAATGGATGATTTATGGATGCGTTATATTCGTGTTATTTAATAGGTTCAATGAGTTTAACATTCTAAAACGTGGGAAAATATAAAGTATGAGTGTTTCCAAACTTCACTGAAAAAAGCTGATCCAGAGTGTTTTTTTAAATGCCTTTTCAAACTTTATGGCTCTAGATAACAGGAAAAGCAAACTCAAAGCAAGTGGACACGCTCCCAAACGTTTAAACAATGTGAATAGGTTACAAATCACAGACATCATTAACAGAAGATCATCTAGAGAGTATGGTGAGAGAAAACTTTACCGGCCTACCCATCTTGCCCTTCCTCCCAGGAACACCAGGTGAACCCTTTTAGGAGACACCAGAGAGAAGGGGAGCCAAGGAAGAGAGAGAGAAATGAGACAGCAGGAGAAAAAACAAATGACTTATTAAACAATCACAGTAGATGTTGAAAGGTCTTCCATTCTTCTGTACACAAAAGGTTCTCTCATAACTTTGTCCCTCTGGGCCCGAAACCAGGAGACATGATTTGGCTAATCCACAGCGGGCCATATTCCAGCTCCCAGGAGCTTACATGCCTATATCAACATGGCACTGAAGACCGGAATTCTGCAGCGTGAGGTTACAGTGCAAATATTGTGAAAACTGAGACTAACTACTGTTTGAAGGGGATCTTTGTGGTTTCAGTGGAGTGTGCCCCTTTCCCCAGCTTCCCCTTCAAAGGGATTTACAAGCCACCATTATATAGCATGTGTGTGAGCTTTTAGCCTTAACTTTACTTCCAGGGACACAGAGTTTAAATAATGAATGAAACACTACTGGACATTAAAATGCAATTTTAATCTTTAAGACTGTTTATGATAGGAACAACAACAAAACTCACTCTTTCTCCATCTGGTCCAGGGAGACCAAAGACACCTGAGATCCCAATGAAGCCCTAAAATGGAAATGTAAGGATACAAACAGACGCAGTTTAGAATATATGCTCCAAATATCTCTCACCAAGCAATAGGCTGACTTGAAAGGGTCTCTTGAGGACACTGGTGGCTCTCTGAAGATCTAGGCCCTGAGGCAAGTGTATATGCCCATGGACTGCATGGTGCTGGCTTCCACGATGTAGTCCAAGGGCACATACCCTCACACCAAGGATCCCACTGGCATTCTGCAGGATGGCTAGGACTCAGGTCAAAGGTTAAACGGATCCAACATCCAATGGACTCATGAAGCGGGAAAAATACAAATTAACAAAAGATAATTCACTTGGACATAAAACAACAAGAAAATAAATATTTAAAACATGTATAAAGATTGAAATACTACTTAAATACAATATTAAAAAATTAGTATTTAAAAGATTTTGTATTTATTCTAAAAAGGCAGAACATAAAATATTACATAATACAAAAGTCTAAAAGGACTAAACCAATGAAACAGGAAGAGAGACTCAAAAATAATATATAACACTAATAATATAATAATAACACTCAGAAACAGTCACTCCAAAACAACAAACAAAACAAAGAATCACAAGGAACTGGAAAAAAACAAGGAGCATAAACACACACTAAACAAGACACAGGTGAGACCAATTAGTTGCTATGGGAACAGATGAGGAACTGAAAAGTGATTATGGTGCTTCTCAATTCTTATTTGTGAGTCCTCATTTCCTTTCCTCACATCTTAGCTCCACCCTGTTAGGATGAGAGGGAAGGACGCAAGGACAGAAGGCGAAGACAAAAAAACACTTGTGCATAAGTTACACCAATGTTTTCTCGCTTGTGCTTCCTCTGAAGTTTCCTCAATCCTCGTTCCTCACTACCTCAAAGTGCAATTTGAGAATTGACATCCTTCAAGATGGCTGACTTCCGGATCATGGCTGGAAGACGGAGGAGCGAGGAAACGAGGAAGCGTCAATTTCAGTATTGAGAAGCACCCTCTGAAAAAACTTACTATAGAGACAAACAAGTGATGAATTAAGGTAAACAGGACAATGACAAATTGAATAAAACTGAAGAAACTAAAACAAAACATGAACATGACAAAAATAATATATATGTTCTAACACTGAGAAGAAAAAACACAAAATCACAAGAGAAAAAATATTAGCTGTGATGCACATTTGCTGTCACACACTTTACAAGACCACAAGAGTGTTTAATGGAAAGTGGAATTATAATGAAAAATCCAGCTGACAGCGAGACTTTCAGAGCTGATGTTTGAGGTTTTACAATGAAAACAACTACCAATAATTACAACTATTTCCTCTTCTGGTGCCTTTCAATTTTTCTATAAAAACCAAACTGGAACACAAGCTTCCCACTCCAAGAATTTCCAGCCCTTAAACTTTGAACAGAGACACTCATTCACTTTTTAAGCAAATGTGAGAACATCACAGGTCAAACGTGTTGAATGACAAAGAGCAAAGCAATTGAGTCTCACACTGGACTCAATTAAAAAATTTAAAAAAAAAATTTGCTTGGCTTTAACAGACAAACCTTAAACACAGTTACTACAATAAATGTACAATAGGACTATTGAGAGTGTGTGGGAGTGTTTGAACACTTACCTGTGCTCCCTTCGGTCCCAGGTTTCCTATACGCCCTGGCAAACCCTACAAACACAAACAATCAAACATTTTTCATGCCTAGAGAATAGACAGAGACCTCAGTGGCAACAGAATTGTCACAAATGTGAAAGCACACACAAATGTTTTAATATTAGTAGATTAGATCTAGTGCCCGCAGAGTCTAATCTCTGTGATCAGACAGAGCAGATGTGCATTATAAAAATTATACTTAAAAAGTCAAAGAAAACTACTGCTGGTATAAAATCTTGGCTTAAAAGATAACAAAATTACAAAACTAAAACTAGTCTAATACGTCTTATAGGTGAAAAAAGGTCTAAAAGTCTAATAGGTATTCTTAAACACACCTGAGAGTGAAGTCATATTCAGTAAGACTTAAAGACGTTAAACCAAATTGTTAACGCTAACTGATTCCCATCTGTTGCTTTTCCACATTATTTTTCCAAGAACTGAAAATCATTTATGGCTTTGGCACTCA
Source organism: Ambastaia sidthimunki (assembly GCA_036877625.1). NCBI lineage: Eukaryota > Metazoa > Chordata > Actinopteri > Cypriniformes > Botiidae > Ambastaia > Ambastaia sidthimunki. The sequence continues at coordinate 12,347 of JAZGTK010010832.1, read as the reverse complement.
ACGAAAATTAATTTTATGGTAGCATAATACAATATCCATTTTGTTCTTCATTTTAACAGTCTTATAAATCCAAACACAATTTTCCAAACACGTCCAGTGGTCACCTCCAAACAGAGGTGACCACTTTAGCAAATTCCTTCAGTCTCTAATACAAGCCTTAATACTTTCAGTCTCACATCATGCTATCATATCATCACATTATAAATGTATCTGAGATGACTGTGCAAGCCAACAGCATGACAGAAGATTTACTGCACCTGCCTGCCAGGATAACCTTTGGCACCTGGGTTTCCTTCAGGTCCTCTTTCTCCCTGTGGATAATGAAATAATAATCAAGGAAAAATCCATTATAATAAATGTATCTTTAGTATTGGAAGCTGTTCTTTTAAAAAAGGAGGATAAAAAGCACTATGAAAAGAGAGAGAGGAGTCAAAGGCCTGTCTATTAGAACAACATGTTATTCTTCAGCCTGTCTGCAATTAGTTTGTGTCTTTTCATGTGTTGCCATTATTGTCAGTGTGACAAATGGACAGACACTGTGTGGCCTGTCAGAGTACAGTGAAATACAGACAATGAGGAATTCATAATGCAATACTGTTATACTCTATAACTCTCTAACCAAAATGTCTTTGACATGCTAATAGGTGAGAACGAGCTGCATCTTTTTATGAAGTGAGAAATATTGTTTTGAGGCGATTCCAGACACATCAAGAGTCAGACAGACTGACGCAGCCAAAACGCAGCTGCCTTTTCATCAGTGACCGTTTCATCAGTATTTGATTTCATATGTTACAAAAACGTTTTAAATATGTTTGACTGTCTCACTTTTGTCTCAATTGTCTCAGTTCCTATAATCCATTTAATGTGTGTAGAAAAACTAGATTCACAGCTCAGAACTGTAAAGGTGACACACAAAAGACGTGGGTGTAAGTATCTTAAATATAAAGCTTACGTTTGTATTAAGCCTTGAATTAAACCTAATTCTCCTCCGGATATGTAATGGTATGAATTTAACTGAGGGAACTCACTTGATCTCCTGGATGGCCGGAGGGACCTGGATGGCCTTTCTGTCCCTAAGCAGAGAGACCGAGTTTTATGAAAGGTTATAAACTCTCCCGTTTATAGTCAAAGTACAAGAGGTAATTACAGTAAGAATAACAGTGTAAATTCTCAAACGTAATCAAATCCTGCGGAGTTTCCCCACATAAAAAGCAAACAGAAAATCTATCATGTTCTCTCAGCCTTCAAATGAATGTAACAATTTCCTGCAAAAATCTACAGTTTGAAATAACCGCAGGCTGAATGCAAGTTATCGTTACACAGGCCATGTCATTATTTTGTGATGAAATGAAAATGTTCTTTGTGGCATTCAATGTGCTTTTAATGAGATCAATTTCAAGAGCAAAGTAAACTGTGCATGTACAATCCCGGCGGTTTATGGAAAGTATTAAATGTGGAGAAACATCAGATCTCAAACTGCACACGGAGCCATCAGCATTTCTCAACTGATGCTAACAAAATAATGTCTGGACAGATCACGTCCTAATAAGGGCATCACAGCACATCTGATAGATATGTGGTGGCAGCAGATTTTTTATAAGGGCGAGTAAATGAAGACAGACTGTTTCTTTAAGAACAATGGGAATCAATGATACAAAAATATAATCCACATATCAAATCTACAATCTTAAGAATTCGTGCTAAAAATGAGTCAGGGGTTCTTAAAAGAACTATTTCTTTCTTACTGTTTTATAGCCTGTGGAACCTTTTCCACTGCAAAGAACCTTCTGTGCAACAGAAAGCGTTTTCTGTGGATGTTAAATGTTCTTAATGGAGACATAAAGCCCAACAAAGAACCTTTTAGGAACCTTTATTTTTGTGAATCAACCTGTGGAGTTTCTGACTCCATCCAGCCTCTGTTTCAGTACAACAGAACTAGATAAATACAACTCACATTCACAGACAAGAAACATTTATAAGGGGGGCAACCAATGTCCCTTATGGTACAGCAGCTCCTTAGGTGAGGGGGAGAGGAGCCCAGTGGGCCCATCCTTATAAATGTGTCTAAGGCCCAAGCCTAAGTGATGGCCCTGGGCACCACCACAAAAACCTTTTCTACTAGAAACATTTATAATAATCATAAATGTAACTAAGACATTCTAGACATCTTCACAGTGAGTGAAAAGTTACGTGGTATTATGTGTTTTGGCTCAGCGATTGGCAGGAACCTTTGGAAGGCAACTTTTCCTCTCCTTAACTCAGGAAGAGGAACGAAGACTTTTATGACAAGCTTGTCTCCAGTGAGAGTATTTAACATGATGCAGAGCAATTCAGTGTTCCTGAAGCTCCTGAAAGGAGAGTCTGTGGGGTTTGCAATGCCAGGGTTGAGGGTTCAATTCCCAAGAAGCACACAAAATAATCATTTGTATACCTTGAATGCACTGAAAGTCAATTTGAATAAAATCATCTGCCAAATGCATAAATGTAATTGACTGAGACATAACTTCCTTCTCTTTTATAAACAAAATTATTTGACCCTTGTTTTCCATTGGTTTGGTATTTTATTGCATTCAGCCTGTATGCTCGAATATTCTTCCTTTACTCTTCGTATATGATTTAGGACTGCACACACACACACGCATGCACGCACGCACGCACGCACACGCACACACCCCCCATCGCTGTTGTGTCAATCATCTGTTCCATCCACAGTTTTCTGTGTGTAGCTGCTGCCGAGACTAATTTCTATATGAAACACTGGCCACAGGAAACTAATTACGGATGTCTCCACCGACACACTGATCAAAGGCAGGTTAAACGCATGCACACAGGCCTGTGATCTCAGGCTGGAACTGATTGCTCTGCTGTGAAGCACAATGAACAAAGACCTTCCTCCCACAAATACATGGAAATATATTACATAAGGGGAGGGAAGTCTCAAGTGTAGAGCTAAAGAGCTGCAGACAGAAAGAGTTTCCACTGCCATGAAAAAAGATCATGTTGCTATTGGTGCTTATGCTTGTGCCATAAAGGAAACAGGACACACATAAATCCCAGATGTGTGATCTAAAGTCAGCTTGATCCACAAAAGCAACTGTCATATCTACATTGTGTTTACATTTATTCATTTAGCAGACGCTGTTATCCAAGCGACTTACAGAGAGAGAACATTAAACACTGAGCCTAGTCTACAAAGCTACATTTACAAGCAGGAACAGTCTGATGCTGGAGACAGGATGAACAGCAGAACAGTAGTACAGTAGAACAGTAGTACAGTAGAACAGTAGTACAGTAGAACAGTAGTACAGTAGTACAGTAGTACAGTAGAACAGTAGTACAGTAGAACAGTAGTACAGTAGAACAGTAGTACAGTAGAACAGTAGTAAACAGCAGTGAGCAACATCAGAGCATTAGAGATTAGCTTTAAGCATTAGCACAATGTCAGGAGACTCCACAACAACTTAAACGTAGCTGTCAGTGTGGAAAGACAGAAACCTGGATGTTTTGCTCCTGCTTGTGTCTACAGCATCTGTGGCATTAGTTTTTATACAGTAGCTTCATGAATGTGACCCATTTACTCACAGAAAAATAGATTTTCACTCGTTCCACGTAACTATGAACGGACAGTAAAAGAACTTATTTATGTTTTTTGCTCTCATTCAGTAAATTTATGACAGAGATTAGCAGAAAATGAAGCGTAACAGTTGTTATAAACAAGACTGATAAAATGAGTTTCTGTTGCTGAAACAGGTGGCATGTGATGGTCAGCGGTTGCTGTTGACCTCGTTTACAGCTGGTATGAACATCTGTGTGATCGGATCACAAGTGTTCTGTATTAAATACAGGTGTAAACGGGTCCAAAACGTATTGAGACCCAATCACTCAAACATTTTCCCAGTCAGATACAGCTAGTGACTATCCACTTCTGTAAATATTCTGTGTACATCAACACATCATTCAGCTTTGATTAAAGCATTTGCTACACAAATAAATGTATCACATAAGCGTGCACATCTTTTGTCCATTTAAAACAAATTCTCAACTATAATTTTTGTATTTTGTACGATTAAAATTCCGTTATATATGAGAAAAAGCCATTTCAGTGCCATTTCTTGTGCTTTTCCAAACAATGATGTTTTAGTACATATGAAATCTTCCCACTCACAGGAGGTCTCAGTAAATGCATTTGAGATGCACATGGCAGTTTTAAACAGTAACATGTCTCGCCAGATCAACAGTGAATAGGACCTCCTAGAATGAATGGTAATACAGAGCAGAACACGGCCTTAGATGTTTTAGCTCGAACCTGTGAAACTGGGTCACGATGTGTCCTCACAAACATGGCTGAGAACTTCAGCAGAGGCAGCTGAACACAGAGCAGCTGAGTGTGGGAATGTGACTAACAGGAAAGGAATCTTTAGCTCCTATTGACTGATGTGGGGTCAGTTTTACAGAGATCGCTGAGGCACTAACAGACACATGGCATGCCGTGGCTCTTTGGCAAACGTGAGCTAGTTGCACATGCTCAGATTATTGGTGAAGCATATCTTTAGCGGCATGGCTATCAGTATGTGTCCACGAAACGATTACACCAACGTGGTGGATGTGAATTTTTCCCACCAATATAGTTTTAGTGAACATCAGTGAGAGAGAAAAGGGGCGGAGCCTACATTTGTGTTCGTCCCATTACAGAACACCGTCGAGCCGTGCCAAAGTCCACATCTGCTGTTCCATATATCTCGAGTGTGAACGACACGCCATAATCAAAAGCATCATTCAGAAAAAACCGACGGTTACCTGCCCAAATGTGTCACTGGTACTTACATAAGTTACGTTATTGTAGGTTTGAGAGTGTTTTGTCTTTTGGTTACAAGATTTTGGCTCTGGCTAGAGTCCACTGATGGAATAACCTCTTCTTCAGTGCCAGCAATAATTTAGTAATGTTGCGTCTGCAACTATTTTCCACCAGCTTTAAATATTTTTTTCCATCTGTGGTCGTGTGATTGGAAACACATGGACGAGCAGAAGACGGCAGGTAATTTCATCACTTCACAATGTTTCAGAGAGTCATTTTGATCCAAAACTTTCAAACAAACACTTTTAACCCTGAACTGATTGATTCTTATACATGCAGATCAGCTGATGTAACACTGCATGTATGAATGAGTCTCTGTGTGTGTTGTATGACTGCATTTAATACTCAACAGCAAACAAAACACCTCATAAACAGGTATGTCAACATACAACTCAAAATGCCAAATGCCTAGAAGCAATTAAAAGTGTCACGCCACCTTTGTGAAATTCCCCTAGACGCATAAAAGCACATTTTTCCATTTGGAGAAAGTGTTGGTGAGCATAAAGGTCTTATAACAGGCTCTGGCCAGACAGGATGTGTTAGCATGGGGACCGGCTGTTCAAAACGTCCTGGCTGAACCAACATCTCATTGGTGCAGCCTGTGTATATGTTGACTAGAAATATGACGGTTTCTTTTAAAGTGGGCCATCTACACTGGTTCATTTGATTTGGTACCCACTTACCTCATTTGCACCTACAATCTGTTTGGGTTTGTTAATACTTTTCAATGTAAAACATATACTACATGGAGGTAAACCACATTACTTTACTTGACATTTTCCAAGAGATCTTTTGGAACTAATGTGAAATGAGGCCATTTGCTGGCTATTCACAGCAGTGTCAGGGGCCTGAGTTTAGACGGACAAAACCAGGCATTACTCCAGAAAACCAAGAAGAGAATTCAGCGAGGGGAACGCTTGAACTTTCCATGAGGTCTTCTCCTAAAAGAACCTTTTCTCATGGGGTTTCACACAACAGATTTAGGAGGGGTTTGCCTTATGCAAGGTTTGACATAAAAACCTGTTTCACATTTGCTGAGTTAGACCGAGAGAGAGCGTATGTAGTGTCCTCTCATCCAGAACATGATGATAATGGAATGTGAGGAGTTATTGATAGATGACTTCATCATTCAGTAATACAGTTTCTGGAAAAACATTGTAATTGTTTTAACAGTACACTTGTGAACATGTTACACATTAAGCAATTCCAAATGTCTTGGAGTCAGTCTGTGAGGCGATCCTGTTGGGCTCGTCTCAATTGTAATAAATCACAAACACAACTCACCTTCCGACTAGCTTGTCCAGGTAGACCAGGTAGCCCCAGTATTCCAGGATCCCCCTATGAGAAAGGAAACTACAGATTACTTGCCAATTTTGGTAATGTCTAGATATTATAACATATTCTGCTGTAACTGCATGTGCTGTTTAGTGCTGGGCAATCATTTAAAAAAATGAAAAAGCTACAATCCATAACAACAAGTAATAAAAATATTTGTTATAAATAAAACTGTTAACATAAATAAAGAAACATGGCAACACACTTTCATCCCACTTGGTGCTCGGCCAGGTGAGAGTCCAGGGTCTCCTTTTATTCCCTAGAACACACAAAGAGCAAAAACTGTTTGCACAGAACATTCAGACACAGGATCCAAACTCCCACTCACATAAGAATTCAAAGCATCACAATGACCTATTAAAATGCAGCAGCCGCAAAGGTGTGTTTATATTACATAAAGCGTTCATGAATGTTAAACAGAGAAGAAGACAGATAACCTACAGTGACACGATGCACGTTATACCAACTGTGATTAATTTGCGTTTTGTATCACACAGAAATGCGAGACGATCTGTTAAGTGCTGAGGAGTTTCTGTGACCCCTGACCTCAGTATTCAGAATCCTCTGCAGAGAGAACTACAACAAGAGTCCTCACTGAACTTTTCCTGTGCAGTTTACATGACTGAGAGTAATGAACGATCTCTGAGCCAGCAGTGTTATTTACACAAGACGTGACCCACGTACAGTTACCAGAACAAGTTTACAGTAAGAGTGTGCAGTGACACTGCGGTTCACACACTGCATTCTTCTGCCTTTTCAGGCAACAGGATGAAGCTTGTGAATGTGATTTAAATGAAGCTGGACTGCTGGAGCATGACGCTAGCAACACCGGGGTCGTGGGTTCGAGTCCCAGGGAATGCATAAATGTGCTATCTGTCGCTTTGGATTAAAGTCAAATACATTAAATGTTTTTCTCCAATTAATTTATGCAGATTATTTTTGTTCAACGCAGTCACAGGGTAATTTATTAAGAATTATTTGCAAAAAGTTGACTTATAAAGTTCAGAATCTGGTTTATTCAATGAATTGTGTAAATCATGTTGTGGTCATTTTGCAAACTGGTTGCAGGTAAGTTGTGAAGTGTACAGTATGAAACACATTCATTATTAATCATCATTTCAGGAATTATTGCTATCGTAATTAATAGAAAATGTAGAAATAGCTCTTTTGAGTAAAATATAATTTACTTTACTAGAGCAATGCTAATCGTACCAGGAGTGTTCATGAATTTGCCTTTTATTCACCCTGATTCAGTATGAAAACAGTTCAAACTTTTCTTCAGTTAGTCTAATTGATTGGATTAATTCTCTCTCAGAAAATGAACAGACTAAGAATCACTGAGAATCCCATAATAAACACATGCTGGAGCTCCAGTTAGTGTGAATGCTGTGTCTCTCTCTCTTTCACTCATCTTTGTCCCATTTGGCAGTTATGATACGAGTGAAGAATTCAGATTTGGGCTTGACTTCATATTCCTCAGAATATTCCTCAGTTCTGCTGGTCTATTGTAAGACTGCCACAAGCAGCCAGATGTGCTAATAAAAAACTCTGAAAAGAGTGAATAAAAGTAAATGACCTCAAAATGACCCCGATGACCTCATCAGACTCAACTTGTGATTTAAACTCAACACATTAACACACATATTTAACTCTTTACAAAAATACATGTAGTGAGTTGTTACTTAAATCATGTAAGTCTCAAAATTTGAATTGGCATGGCATTTGTTATAGCTCATACTATATGCATGTTTATTGATTCTCTTTGTAATAAGTTTAAGGTTTGGAAATTATGAGCACAGCTTGCTAAAGTAATTAATTACCAAACTAATTAATCTCATCAAGTTGCTCTGCTTTTTTTGTGGCTGTTACAATTTTTTAAATGAAATAATGCATAGTTAGACATATAAAGATACATACATAATTAATTTATAACTGGTCTTAAAGGTGCAACAGCAGCCTACAGTATCAACTATATCAACTAGAACAGTATAAACTAGAACATACCTTGGGTCCGGGGGGGCCTGGGTGACCTGGGTTTCCATGTGGACCAGGAGGACCCTACAACACATCACACAGTGATTTATATTTGTGTGCTGGACTATGAAGCCGTCACAGACCTTGACCCACAATATGTTTTTTTTCTTTAGACAAGCCCAAAATGTTCAGGATGTAAAGACAGAATGAAAGGCTGGATATACTGTATAGTATAAATGAGTCAGAAAAGAACACCATATTTTTGAACATGCAGGTTTTTGCAAGCAGAACTGTTATCAATAGCAAATGTGTAGAAGGGTGATGTCATGCTGTCATCTAGTGACATCGCCAAGTTTGGAAAGGCATACATGTTTAAATACCTCATACGTTTTATTATTTTGCTCTTATAAGAAGCACTATAAGTATTCCAGCATGTTATAAGCTTGTATTCAGAAAATCACCCTCCACTTAACAAGAACACACTGTGTTTTAAAGGCACTTCTGGCATACGCTTTTAGCATATACCATATGGATGTGATTTTCCTCATTAGCTCATTTTTCCAGTGGCGGCCGGGGGGCCTGAGTGGAGAGAGAATGCAGGAAAGCCCCCCAGATGCTGAGTTCTACACTCTGTTAGCAAACCAGACAAAACGGAAGTGATTTTAAACAACAAACTGCAAAAGCCACAATCAAAATGGGCATCACTTCAGGAGAACACGCTGACTGTGTAAAACGATTTTAGCCTGGTAAAATATTGCCTGTGATTTTATCTGCTAGTTGACAGTTTTTTGAAAACTTAAGCAAATAAAAAGACGGAGGGCTAATCCTGCTTGCATTTATATCTGATCCACATGAGAGGCTCGTATCTGCTACCTTCCTGCTGAGGAAACCATATGGTAATGCATACAAGAAACTCATGTACAGATTTCCACCTCGTTTTTTATGTTTGGTCAGGTTGTGCACATGTGGCTGGGGTTAGAGATTAGAGGAAATTGTGAGAGGAACGTCTAGAAAACCTATCAAGTTACATATTGGTTAATCTCTCTATCTCACTCTGGGCTGAGCAGAAGGCAGGCACCCGTGTGGGCAGACACGTGTGGTGGGTTGACACATTCTGCCTCGTATATTTGAGAACGGCTGACTTATGGCAGGATTCCATGACCTGGCTTGAAGGAGGCCTCTTCTAATGTTTACTAGTGCACTTAAGGGAATATCTCTGCCTCATCTGGCCTTTTGACAAAGATGAAACATGTTTTAAGTGAACTCTGCTAGTGTTGGCATGCTGACGCTAATCAAAGAATCTCTGAAATGACTTTCCACTTGGCCAGTGACGGCTGAGCTGAGCCAACATCACTGAAGGTGTGGGGAGCAGTGAAGAAAATTTTACTCTCTTACAAAACTCATGTATGTCATTATGAGGCTGTGATTCACACCAGATAACCAGAACAAACCACACGACCCAGAAAACTACTGCCAATCCAGACACTGAGGTTTTGGTTTACAATTTACAGCTCAAACTTAATGTGGAAGACCAAAGGAAAAAATGAATGAATAAATACAACCATAGTTCTAACATGAAGTATCAGGCCGTGGTAAGTTGTGGGAAACCATAACAAAAAACTATCCCAGCTACAGTTTGATTCTTTTGACTTGTTTAAAGAGAAATAATGTCTCTTTGTGTGAGCTGTTTGAAATAAGTGGGACTGCATTGACATATTTTCAAAACTATCACTATTGTGCCCCAAGCAAGACAATGTGTCTTTACTTCCAGATTCCAGACCGACATCCCCCCAGACCAAACTCACCCCGCACTGCTTCCACAAAAGCACAAAGACCTCAATGAGGTATTTCATCCCCCACTCCTCTACTGCCTCATATCTCCATTACAGCACTTAACCACAGGCTGTTTGAAGAGGATTTTCTGTAATAAACATACTAAAATTCATTTGGATAAACATGTCAGCCAGATTACAAATAAGTAATTGGTCAGTTGGTAATTGACATGAATTCAGATGTTGTTAGTGGTACATAAAATGTTAGAGATGTATGATGAATAAGTTCCACAACAAGGATTTCTCTGTGACTCACTGTGGCACAAATTTGAACATTAAAACTTTAACAGCAAAGACATTTTTAAGACATTAGATAACCAGCACATATATTCAGTCTAAACTACAAATACTTGCTGAGGTCTAAATGTTTGTAAAGCATTAAGAAACTTTGGCTCTGTCTAAAAGAGAGTTTTGCTCTAACATCATTGCTGTATATGACTAATGGGTCACTCTAAAAATGGCTTTGTTAAAACCAACCCAGATGGCAACCCAGCGCTGGGTAAATATTGAACAGAACACTTGCTGGGTTAAAGTAACCCAGCAAGTTGGGTTACACATTTTAACCCAGCAGGCTTGTTGTTGAAAAAACAAAAGTGTAGTCATTTTAACCATTGATGGGTTTAATATTGAGTTATTCCCATCTAACAATTTTTGGTTGTTAGAAATGTTGTTTGGTTCTGAAAAAAATAACCAAATGGGAACCATAAGGGAATGTTAGGGAAATGTCTGTGTTTGCTGCATACTTGCTGGGTTACTCCCTGTATTTTAATCACAAATAAACAAATTATGCAGAAAGCAGGTTTGGATTGCAAAAATAACTTTTATGCCAGCTGACATTCGTGGTTAAACTGACATAAATGAAATTAACCGGTAATGTGATGAATGATACAGTTACTGTATTTGTATCATAACATTATTTAAAATAACAATTACAAGACCATGAAACACATGAGCCTCTTCAGATAACCCAGCAGTGAACATTAAACAACCCAGCAGATTTAACTCAACAACTAGAAAACTGGAACTACCCAAAAGTGTTTAAAAAAATGTTAAAATAACCCAGCAAGTACACCCAACAGGCTCAACCCAGCATTGTGAGTTTAAAAATAACCCAGCAGTTTTCAGAGAGTAGGCTTTGTCAAATTTTGAGAAATCACAGAGCTGTGTGATTAGTGATAAGACTTGAGTTTACAAAAGTTATTTTTGTATTAGGTTTAACCTTTGTTCAGTTAAACTATTGACATTATATGAACAATAAAAATAAACCCTAATTTTAACCCTACTGTAACTTTCTTTTCAACCTTTCCATCATCTTCAGTAAGATACTTCAACATTACCTCCAAATATTGTAATATTCTCACAAACTGCAAACATACAGTATAATGCACATGCAAATTAAGACTAAATTATTAAACAAAGTTATGGAAACGCTTTTTAAACCTTGAAACTAAATTATGAAATTTTGCTTATGAATTCTGAAAAAGCAGCAATCCGTAACTTTTGCCTCTCTATCACCATCTCTGTTTGAAACATAAAATTATTAACATAAGATATTCACTGAGAAATCAGACCTGACAGCTTCAATCATAAATCATTATCAGAAGTTTGTGAATCTGGGTAAAATAAGGAGACAGTTTTGAACGCTAATCTGTTATGTACCAGGTTGTGACTTAATTTTGTTCATTTTAACCCCAAACAGCTCCAAAAAATGCATCTTCAAAGCTTTCCAATATCAAAATAAATTATCTTTTCATTTGTCTGTTTAATTTTCGTGTGTTATTTAATTAACAGAGGTGTTAGACCCAGTGTCTTTCTCTATAGTGTCTTTGTACTCACTGACTCTTGGTGAGGGATCTCAGCCTCTTTAGAGAGCTCAAGATCTGTTGAGCACCAGTGAGGCTTTAAATGCCTTTAATAAGACCACCACAAAGACTCTTTTCTTCAGCTGTACAGATTAGGTTCTCAGAGTCGGGCCCTCAGGGGCCTCTCAGAAGGGCAATCTCATAGATCAGGGCAGGTATCTTAGACACAAAACATCTAGACTTCCACTCGGGGAAGTCTCTTTGAATTACCGAATAACTGATATGTCTGGCAATCCCTCTGTCTGTCTCTTTTACTTCATGGCACTCTTTATTGAAAGCTAGAGTGATTTTTAGAAGGTACATAATGTTTGTAACAAGAAAATGCTTTGAACCAGTGATTTCAAAACAATTTAAGTAAAGAAAACTGAGTAAAGCTTGATTTGATTTAAAGAGTGTGGGTGTGATTAACATTATACAACAGTTAGTTTAGGTTCTAATAAGAGCTCTGGGTTCTTACACTGGAAAATGTGCTGTTGTACTGAACACACA
>JAZGTK010010831.1:0-16093 GCA_036877625.1 Ambastaia sidthimunki | reverse complement strand
GTTGTGTTGTGTGTGTTGTGTTGTGTGTGTGAGTGTGTGTGTGTGTGTGTGTGTGAGTGCTGGAGATGTTTTGTGTTTATCTCACTGTACAGAGTAAAACATGCATTTGTACTGTTCAGTGTTTCTGCTCATGTAAATAATGTGATATCAGCTAAACTATCACACCATACATACAACAGCTGAGCAATGCAAATAACCAGCTACACAAAACGTGCTCCCTCCGAGTTTTATAAATATCCTATCAAAAACATTACTTTCAGGTTAAGGGAACGTTACACAGCTTTCAACATAACATTTTAATGCTCTGTTGCTTACTGGAAACATTGGGGAACTGTTCTTACAACCTACAATGGTTATGAGGGAAGCCACATCCTTCTGCACCGGTGGTGAATTGAATCACCCAGATGGTGTTTTGCTTTGAGGCTGTAATAGCAACAGCGTTCTGTGAGGTTTGGTTTATGGGATGGTCTAGTAAAATATTATATTAGTATGAAAACCAGTCATACTAATCAATCATACTAATGCAGTGTATGAGACAATGTATTCATATGCCAACACATCCTCACAACCTCAGTGTTGTACCTCCTGTGCCAGATTTGGGCAGCAGGAAGTTGGCAACCTCACAGTTTGTTCCGTTACATAAATGGGCGTTTTTCTCTTGTACCAGAAGATACTCGAATGTCCTGTATTTGTTGATGAATGTATTAAGACTCGTACACATGTTTCATATATGTTTGATTCATCTCTGACTGATCTCCAGTCTGTCCATATGGATTATTAATGCAGTGATGCAGAGGCAAGGCTGTTGATCATGTTAATACTGTGGTTTGTTTGGTTGCCCTCTTGTTTCACGGATGTGTGAGATGGTTTCACTTTTTCAAAAGTTTAATTATTCTTTGAAACTGGTTTGGGGTTTCTGTGTGGGATTGTTAAAGATTAACCAATTTTTTGCATGAAACTACAGCTTGTTATTGTTGGAAAACAAATGCTCTTTATCATTTCTGTGGGGAAAATGATCAGAAAACAGTTTATAGATTTTGATACTTTAATAAGTTAATGAAGCTACCCTTCAAAAAGTGGTCATGGGTGTTATTGATACGTGGGTTTTACTGAAACAGACTTACATTTGCAGCTGTCAATGCATTGTAAAGCACTTTGGAGAGAAATGCCAATTGCATAAATTAAAGGCAAATTTACTCGGTATTACTCAGCTAAATGTGTCCAAAGTGACCAAGGGTGAAAAATTGTATGAACTCTTGCTGTTGTCTGCAGGACATTAGTTTTCTAAATCTGTGAAACTAACAAATATCACTCCATCTGAACACTGAAGACCTTCAGCTTTAATCCACAGAATATTTGTTCTGCTGCTGCTACCAACAGTATCTGATGGATTTAATATCTGGGTTGAGCAAAAAAATTCCTAAGTATGAGCAATAGTAATAACAATGTTTGTCTTAGCATGCACCCTTAAAAAGTGCAGCTGTAGCAGAATTTAGCATGAAGCTAAGAGCTAATCAGTCAGACTGGTTATACAGTAGTGTGTAGTGCTCTCTGCTTTCTTCTGTTGCAGTTAGTTTGAAACCCTTCCAATGTTTTTTTGTCTTTATATTCAAAGCAAATCCTCAATCACAAAAACCTGTTGGACAAATTGCTGAGATTTGCTGCATGAAAAGGTGAACATTAAACCTGCACTTAAAGCCATTGATATGCCACCTCTCTCTCTCGCTCTCTCTCTCTCTCTGTTGTAAAGTAATCTGACATCTGAAACCAGCAGTGACTGCTGAGCAGAGATGAATGTGTTTCTGCTGTCACACTGGAACAGAAGTTAGCACAGAGCTTCAGACACATGTGACACTTTTACTGCCCAAAATCAATCTTAAATGCAAAATGTCAAGCTCTGCGACATGCATTAAAATTATGTGTTGATACTTAATAATATTTTAAAGTTATAGGTTATATATGCTAGGAATTATGTGTTTGCTCTGAAATGACTAATAATAATAAAAATTGACAGTGTTGTTTTGTCAAGGAAACCATCATTTAACCAAACAGTCATTGTTGTCAAGTAGATGTTTGTGAACTGTTGTGATTGGTGTTTGTATATTTTCGTCTGGTTTTGGTGTCAGCTGCACTGATGCAGAATGCAGTACGTTCTCTCCACACATCTGCTGTCAGAAACAAGCACTTAACCTTGAGCTTATACAGGCCGTTTACAAAGTGTCTAATGCAGCCGTCCTGGCAGGAACCGGCAGCCGAACAGAATTCAGACGGCAGCTTTCCCAGTTAACAATATTAGGTTGTATGAATGGTTCCATAACATTGCCATTAAGTAACAAAATCATTAAGTGTTATTTTAAACGTTCTAGGAACAAGCAAAACGTCCAGTTCTTTTAGACATCGTATTTATGTTACTGCTTGGTTAGAAGAACGTTCTTTGAACTTTTTGTGATATATGATATAAAATGTTAAAAATACATTCTACTAACTACTGCAAGAATGTTTTGAGAGAACTTTGAGAGAATGTTAGCCAATGTTCTGACAACATTCCCTGTTAGCTGGGTTACAGTTACAGTATCTGTCAAAAAAGCGAGCAAGTAAACATAATAAAAATTAGTACGGATGTTTTTTTGGCCACGGTTGTTTTCAGAAGATGTTGATTTGTCACATCAGGAGCAGAAATCCAGAGGGTTTGGACCAATCACTTCCAAATGACCTCCCACTGTTCAGAGGAAAACACTCTTTGTTTCCTGGCAACTAAACTTGAGTGTTTTCTTCACTTGTGCTTATTATTTGAGATCTCACCTGATTTCAGTGTTGACTTGTTCCTGAAAGTGACTAATGTACAGTCAAGTCGTGCATTTTCCACAATACAGACACAGATGATAGACACATGAAGAGGTAAATGATGCATTAGAAGAGACATGAAAAGCGTTGTTTCAGCGTTGTGCTGGTGCTTGTACACAAGCACACACTGGGCTGAACAGACGTGATATAATTAGATAAGCAATAACCTCAGCTGTCAGGACACAGTCTGTGGTTTCAGATTCAGCCTGTGAAGCATCAGTTTGTATGCGAGGCATGTGATGTTTGTTTTTATCATTCTGAACCTTCAAGTTTCTGAGAAATTCACAAATTCCACATATGAATGTGCATGAGTGAAACCTCTCAAAACATTTTAAAATCAAAGTAACTATATTTTGCATAAAAAAAGTCAGTTTTGCATTGTAATGCATTTTATTCCAGTTTTTAAATGTTGATGTAATGTTGATCATATGAACATTATTCAAACGTGTTTCTAATTCAGTAACTTTTTTAAATGTTTCACTAGCAACTTATGAATATCGTTTTTGATCTATATGATATATAACATTAAGGAAGTTCTACTAAAGTTTGAGAATGTTAGCCAATGTTCTGAAAATGTTCCCTGTCAGCTGGGTTGTTGTGTTTAACATTTTATTGACATGACTTATCAAACACAACGAACCTGTGAATTTTTATTTTTGAATCTGTACACACTCTGTACACTCTAATTGTCTTCCTGTCAGCAAAATGTTTAAAAATAAACTCTGGTTATCAGCATTATGGGTGAAATGTTGTCAGTCGAGCTTAACTTGTATTAAAACCAGAACATTCCTTTAATGGCCAATTCATTGATTTGTCACTAACTATTGTAAAACCTGCATATAGAAGCAGTATAAGTGCATTTTTAATTTTGTTTAACAGATGACAAATCATGTAAAATTGATAATTTCATGTGTTTGTTATGGCAGTAATGTTTGATTTGTTGTGTGTCTCATTAATTCTGCATGTTTTGTCTCCCTTATTGCTGGCCGTGCTGTTTGTTTGTAAGTATAATTTGTTTTTGTCATGTCCACTTTCACCTCCTGTCTAACCACATTTTTTACTTTAACACATTTTCTCACAAAATCATCACAAATGAACTTGAATAAAAATGAAACACTTTTTTGTCAGTGTTTGTATGTTTAAAGGTAGAGTAGGAAATTTCAGAGAGGTTTTTATGGTCCACAGATATAAATCCATAAATATATTTACATCACTTGTGATTCCTATCAGGATTTGAAGAGACTTTCAACCAGCATAAACACTGATGTTTGTGTAAATGACTGTAGCAGATCCAGGCATGAGTGACAGTTAATGGTGAGGGACAGTATCTGTGGCCAGAAAGTGTGTCTGTCATCACAAGGTGCCACGGCTCAGTGCCACGGCAGCTTAAGCAAAACATTATTAGAGTTAAAGCCATCTAAATGTGATAATGCAACGGTAAGTTCGGCAGACTCTTAATATAACATCACAAGACAGAAGCTGCAGTTTATAATAATCATGCACCTGTGATACAACCAACACATCACCAGAGTCATATTATATATAATCTACAATATTTACAATCACAAGTGACCATTCAAAACATAAGAGACCTCATATAATAACATTTTACTTGTAGTATGTATGTAAGTGTTTACTAGTTAGCTAGTTACTTGAAAATTGAGAAAATGATCTTATAGCTGTCTTATTCTCATCACACATTTCACCAAAATGGCAGTTTTTTTATTCTTTATCTCAAAATTCTGTTTAAAGACTGAAAACGATGCATTTCATGAGCTCTTGAACTCACCACTGAATGATGGCTGTGTTTCTTTCTCACATGTTTGTTAGTCAGAAGTGTTTAATCCCCAGCTAACCAAATTCACTAATCAGCTTGTGCTCACACGGGTGGACACCTGCATCACTGAGGGCTAAACTAGCGTGACATGCTTTCTGTCGTCCCAGCTAACAGCAAATGTTTTCACAGTGTTGGCTAACATTCTATAAAAGTTTCCTCAGAGTTATCAAAAATGCTCTTGCAGTAATGTTAGTAGAACACTTTTTAACAGTATATATCATGTCAAAACGTTATTTAAAACTTAGTCAGTTATAAACGTTATATAACTGTTGGTGGAACATTTTAAAAACATTACAGAATTGTTTAAGTAACACTCTTATAACCAATAATGTTAATATAACGTCCAAAAACCTAAACATTTTAACCGTTCCTAGAACATTCAAAGTAACATTTGTATTGTTTTAGGGTTAGTTAGGGTTAGTTTTTGTTAGGTAATGGAAGCGTTTAGTTAACTTTCTTACAAGTTAAAACTGTTAGCTGGGATAGTGGAAGTCAGTCAGGTCAGCTCCCTCAGTGTCAGTCACCTGATGTTTTTCTTCTGATTCCAGGAGAAGGAAAGCTGGAATTCTGCCCAGCCTGGAGGATCTGCTCTTTTACAGTATTGCTGAGG
This sequence comes from Ambastaia sidthimunki, assembly GCA_036877625.1. Lineage (NCBI taxonomy): Eukaryota > Metazoa > Chordata > Actinopteri > Cypriniformes > Botiidae > Ambastaia > Ambastaia sidthimunki. Next base: position 10,802 of record JAZGTK010010831.1, on the reverse strand, counting down.
GCCAGGAGAAGATCCCAGCTCACAAATTCATTACGGTGAGTGACGGCACTTCCTCTGCCTCCTGTCCACGTTTATGTGCAGACCCAGCTCACAGGCAGCATTCTCAAAACATTGGCCAACGTTCAAATACGTTGACTGTGGCTGTGAGGTGTTCAGTGTTGTTATTATCAGCAGCAGTAGATGTGTGGCACAGAGCCATGTGTTATTACACCAAGGCTATCTTATCTAACCTTACCCACAAAGATAAACGTATTGTGATTGATTGTAATGAGTAATGCAAATAAAGTTTTTTTTAGTTAAAAAATAAGCTGTGTGTGCTCATAGGAATGTGTGTGTTTAAATACAGGCTCTGAAGGCCACTGGACTTCGGACAGGAGATCCTCGGCTGAAAGAATGTATGGACATGCTGAAAGTCACCCTGAAGTCCACCTCAGATGGAGTGATGCTGGACCGACACCTGTTCAAAAAGTGAGCTGACGCTGTTTTTAAAGTACTGTAGGCTAATATCCAGGCTGAAACCTGGAAATATCAGGAATACCCAGATACCAATTTTAGTTTGTAACATTTTCACTGAGGAACAAAAACGTTAAAAATTGAAACTTTTTTAGACATATTTAATGCTATTGCTTGGTTACAAAAACATTATTCAAACATTTCTCAATTCTGTAACATTTTTAAAATGTTCCACTAACAACTTAAAAACAAAGTGTTTGATATGATATATAATGTTAACATGTTTTACTAATGTTACTTTTTGATTTCTTTTAGAGAACGTTTGTGATATTTCAGTTGGACAAATGTTTGAACATGTTTCCCGTCCTCAGGTGTGTCCAGAGCAACATCGTGCTCCTGACTCAGGCTTTCCGCAAGAAGTTTGTTATTCCTGATTTCCAGTCGTTTTCCTCCCACATCGACACACTTTATGAGAAAGCCCGAAAGCTTTCTGGTGGACTGGTAAGAAATAATCATCTCAACTCAAATGCCTTTTTGTCTTTTGGTTCTTTAAAGAACAGTGATCAAATGTGATGATCTGTGATTTATTTATTAGGTTGCTGACTACATTCCCCAGCTTGCCAAATTTAGCCCAGATTTGTGGGCCGTGTCTCTTTGCACAGTAGATGGACAGAGGTATAGAACTTCATTCTCTTTCTTGTGCTGCAAGTTTTATCTTTAATATCAGTGACTAGCTTCTTTGTTTTGTAGCTCATCATGAGACAGAGGCATTGGCCTGAAGCCTGACCCTTACAGTTTTATACTCTGAAGGCTTGTATTATCATTTTGGATATTTATTTAAAGGTCCATGTGAATTGTGTTATCACTAATTATTTACTGTGAACCCATGATGTGATATGATGAATGTTCTGATAACCGGAAATGCTAGTATCTGCTGGTCACTAAACCTAAATAACATAGATAAATGACCAGCTAATCTTTCATTTGAAAAGTGCTCCTTTTCTTCTGGACTTCAGGAACAGATAAAACACTGATTGTAGAGCAGAGAGGACATGCTTGAGTGAAGCATGTGGAAATAATTGATAACAGGACCATAAAATGGGTCATTAACGTTTCTCACAATACTTAACTCATGTGTCATGGTCCATCCTTTGATCTCTGATGTTTAGGAGGTAATAAAGGTATCTGTATGTTTTAACTTGATGTTGTTGTAAAAGATATCTAGGCTACATACATATAGAGCCAAAGTTTTGATCCATCAGAAGATCCATTCCTCAGTTATCAATAATCTTCAGTTATGTTGTTCTCTGCTAGTGGTTCTCAACTGGTTGGTTGTAGAAATTCTACAATGCATCAAACCATTTAACTGTGCAAACTAAACAAGATTATGAGCATTTAAAAGGAAGTAGAGGGAACTTTTATTTTGAAGATGAAAGGCTATTTGGAGCGGTTTTTAGATCTCTTGATGAGTTAGACAGATTAGTTTGATTTAGATTGGTAAGATGTAGAAACCATCAACATTCAGACACCAACATTGTCTATTTTGGTAGTCAGTCTAAATAATTGAGCATATTGTTAGGCTTAAGCAGTTTAGAGTAACATTAATAAAACCCAGAAGCTAAAAAGCCCACAGAACACCACAGTGTTTTCAGACATGCGTGACTGATTCATCAAGTCAGTGTTTTCAGACATGCGTGACTGATTCATCATGTCAGTGTTTTCAGACATGCGTGACTAATTCATCATGTCAGTGTTTTCAGACATGCGTGACTGATTCATCATGTCAGTGTTTTCAGACATGCGTGACTGATTCATCATGTCAGTGTTTTCAGACATGCGTGACTGATTCATCATGTCAGTGATTTCAGACATGCGTGACTGATTCATCATGTCAGTGCTTTCAGACATGCGTGACTGATTCATCATGTCAGTGCTTTCAGACATGCGTGACTGATTCATCATGTCAGTGTTTTCAGACATGCGTGACTGATTCATCATGTCAGTGCTCTGATGTGTCGGTTTGTTTGCACAGACACACAGTGGGTGACACCAAAGTGCCGTTTTGCCTGCAGTCGTGTGTGAAGCCACTGAAGTATGCGATTGCTGTGCACGATCACAGCACTGAATACGTTCACCAGTTCATCGGGAAAGAGCCCAGCGGCTTACGCTTCAACAAACTCTTTCTGAACGAGGACGGTGAGCATTACAAGCCTCTGCATTACTGCTGCCTCACAGACAAGCTTTGGTGTTGTTAGCCATGACTTTAAAGCTGCAGTCCGTAACAAATCTGTGTTGAAAATGAATGTCTGGAAAGTACATACCAGCTCAGTGTTCAACACGATGTCTTTACCTTTCCACGCACTGCAAGTTTATAATAATGATTTATAACTTATATATTTATAAGCTGTCGGGAAATGTCAGTTTGAGTGTCACATGTGTAAACAGAGAAACACCACAGCTACACCTGTGTTGGTTCAGAGGATGTTTGAAGTTTGTTCTTACAGCAGCTGTTTAGAATTTCAACATGTCAGTAACCTTAAGACTGCAGTAACCTGCAGTTGTGTGTTTAAACAGAGGTGGAGCTAGAGAGACAGAAGTTACGGATTGCTGCTTAAAAGCAACATAATATTAACTCTTTACCACGCAAGAATTGTTTTTGGATTTGTTTGTTTGCGTTTATTGCACAGATAAACCGCATAATCCGATGGTAAACGCCGGCGCAATCGTCTGTTCCTCACTGATTAAGGTAAAAGCATCTCATTTCACCTGTTTTACAGAGTTTTCATGTTAACATTGTCACTCACTCCTAACTTACGTTGACTTGCTCTGAATAGGACTATTTCTTGTTAATGTCTGTGTTAAAGGTTTTTGTGATCTACAGTATACTTTTCATATTGAGATGTTATTAACCGTACCAATAAGAGTCTGATGTTGTTTAGACTAAGACAAACATTCATCAGTTTGTTTTCTGTAGGTGCTTCTGTGTGTTATATTACTGTACACAGCTTATCGATTAATATCAAACACACCTGCTCAAGTTCATTCTCATTGTAAAGTCAGATGTCTGGTGATCATTCAGTGTTTGGGATCATTAAATGAAAGTCTATTTTTAATGAATTTTTCAAAATTCATGCAGACTTTGTTTCACCGAACCTTTCTTTCCATCATCTCCTGTGATGTAAATGAATCACAGTAAATAACCAAGAAATACATCTTACTGTATTTACTGTATAATGCGGTTATGATGCCTGGCTGGTATTTGGAGTTGTTGCACCTTTGGTGTGTGTGTGTGTGTGTGTGTGTGTGTGTGTATGTAGGCTGACGGCCGATGCAGTCGAGTCATATGTGTGTTTAGATCCTTGTGTAAATACACGAGAGAGAAAAACACTCCAGCTGGGTCCATAGTGCTTGAAATGAAAGGTTTCAGATTCAAATGTTTTATGGCTGTGAATGTTTTATGGGGGGGGTGTTCAGAACAAACCAGAAGTGATCAGTTTCTGAACAAACATTTTCAGCAGGCTTTTCTGAGCCGGTCCGGCAGAACCATCATCCTCTGCTGTGACTCAAGAAAGTCTCCCATGTTTGTGATGATCTGTTTGTTTTAACCAGCACAAATCCACACATGCAGAGACTCATTACTACACTCTGTCATGAGTGATAACAGCTCAGTTCCCATCACATCTGAACTCATTGTGATATTCTCTTGTGATGGTGTCAGTGTCATAGAGAAACGTCTTCTGATAGGTCAGTGCTGAATGTATGACGTGCTGTCGGTGTCCTTTGAACGTCACTAATGCATGACATCATTTCCTGCCGAGTTCTTGAGCGGTGCAGCGAGCGCATTCTAAAGCGTGTGATTTGCTGTTGAAGGCTCTCTTGTCTTTTATGTTGTTGCATTTTTTGCAGACGTAGCATCTGTGGGATTTTTTGACCACTGCTGCAGGTCAATGATGTTGGTAATTTTTTCTTTCCATTTCTCCTCCCTCCCCACGAAACAAACCTGGATACTAAACATCAGTAGAGTCATTGTGTTATTCAATAAAGCGCAAATCTGCGCAGGCCGTATGATCGCTTTTGACATTGGGTTGTCATGGAAACCTGCAATGGTTTTGCGTCATTGTAACGTCTTATTTCAAGAGACAAAACTTTGATGTTCGTTTGAAAAAGCGTTGAAATTTTAGTTAATTTAAGCAATAAGGGTTGAATAATATAAACAGATAAGCAGCATCATAATAACGCACAGCCTCTGTGGGTTTCCAGGCAAATTTAATATGTAGTACATTTATGCACTTTTTCACACTGTTTTGGAAGCATTCAGGAAGTTAAGAAACCCAACAGCCAGTCACACACACACGTTCATTTCTGCAGCAAATGTTCTTAGCTAAGATTGTCCCTCACCTGCAGCTGTCCACAGCACCCAGTTCACACTCAGTCTGCCAACATCAGGATAATCAACCAAACAGATGAGATGTTTAATCTGCATTCACACACACACACACTGTTTTCAGTCCAGATGTGATAAACGTGCTGATTTTCAGTTTTTCTGCCCTCTTTGTTTGGCAGGTCTTCATGTACAGTTTAACTCAACTTCTGTAGCTGCTCATCATGATTTCATTTGTAGAGAATAACAGTACTGTACCGTAGTCCGGTTACGACATGCTCATGATCCAGGATTCATCTTACTGTAGTCTCTCATTGATTTCTAACCACAGACTATTACTAACTGATTTGAGTTCTGCACCAGTCATTAGAGAATGAAATCTCCTTACTCTTAATCTGTATGAGTTAGTTACTGTTCTGATTTATTTGTTGCTATATTACATCAAAATGTGTTTAATCTTTTGTGAATGAACACTCGCTTGAATTATGACAGAATTTATTGATGCCGTTTTCTTATTTCTTCATGTTTTTCAGCAAGGGGCAAGCAATGCTGAGAAGTTTGATTATGTGAGTAAATCATCAACAGATTGTTAAAACACATTAAAACTGGTTCTGTTCTGAGTGACCGGTTCTGTTGCGTTGGTGTGTTCTGCAGGTGATGGGCTTTCTTAAGAAGATGGCAGGAAATGAATACGTTGGCTTCAGCAACGCCACGTTAGTGAAGCAGCTATTTGTGCTTGACTCGTGTCATCGTGACTTTTATTTTAAAGTCTCCCATGTGGTTCTGTTTGAAGTGTTGATAAAAGGTTTTTATGAAACGGAGCACAATGAGAGCAGTGTCTGATCAGAGACAGTCACACGTGAACGTTCATGTGTCTGATGTGTGTCCTGATGTAGATTCCAGTCGGAGCGTGAATCAGGAGACAGGAATTTCGCGATTGGCTACTATCTGAAAGAGAAGAAGGTTAGTATTTCAGGGCTGTTTGTAAGAGCGTCCCAGATAACAATTTTAGGTTGTTACTTTCCTTTAAGTAACAAAAATGTAATTTTTAAGATTCTAGACGTTATATTTACTGTTATTGCTTTATTATGAGAACGTTATTCAAACATTTGTAATATTTGAACATTTAAAAAAAGTTTCCCTAACAACTTAAGCTGCATGCAGTCAGAGTTTTGCTTCCATCATTAACTCTTGGTTCTGTTTGTACAGTGTTTTCCAGACGGTACCGATATGATCGCTGTTCTGGACTTCTACTTTCAGGTGTGTTTAAGATTGAATCTGTTTATTCCCTGATTTAAATCAATCTTTCTCAGCTGATTAGATATATTTCCTGGTTTAGTCATATTTCTACATGTAGTGCTGTTAAATCAATTAACACTGCAGAATCACTTACAACATGACATACTGTAAAAATGTAATTTCCTCATTGATATATATATATAATATTTTGACCTATAATTAGAAAATGTAATGTGAAGAAGATTCTGTAGTTCATTAATGTGATTTGAGAATAAGGTTCTGGTTGAATGAATCTGGTTTAGTTTAGACAGGTCTGCTGACTCTTCTGACTCTGAGATCAGGCAGAATGTGAAATCAGATCTAGTGTTTGTACACACACAGTGTTTAGATTCTTTAAGTGTTGAGGCCTCAGATGTCTTCAAGACTTCCAGAGGACTGAAGTGTCCGTGATAGTACAGCCTGATCTCCAGCAATATCACTTTCAAACCCCAAAGTCCCTTCAGACTTTTGATCTGTGTGGTCTAGAAAATTATTTTCCTCTGATTCCTTGAGTTGTTTTGGGTTTTTATGAAGAAAATGTCATAAAGATTTTCTCAGATAATTCATTCTGAAAATATGTTGGAGTTTCAGCTCAATTAAATCTCCAGTGTGTTTTCAGTACTGTAGCTATGATGTTTACATGCGTGTTTGTGCAGCTGTGCTCCATTGAGGTGACATGTGAGAGCGCCAGCGTCATGGCTGCCACGCTGGCCAATGGCGGCTTCTGTCCAATCACAGGCGAGCGTGTGCTGAGCCCTGAGGCCGTGCGGAACACCCTGAGCCTCATGCACTCCTGCGGCATGTACGACTTCTCCGGACAGTTCGCATTCCACGTGAGTATTAATACATGCAGATCACACGTGTGACACGCAACTCAAATACCTCCTACATACAATCACACCTGCATTACTGAGTCCCACTCAACACCTGCTGGGACATTATTTCACCGGTTCGTCTGTATTCTTCAGTAGCTTGTCTGTTGTTGGGTCAGATTGGATGATACCACACCAACTAACCACCATCTTAGACCAGCTGGAAACCAGTTTCCAGGTTACAAAACACAGCTAGTAATGAAATTACTTTCAAGTAATCTGTTTGTTTTGTTCAGGTGGGTCTTCCAGCCAAGTCAGGTGTGGCGGGAGGAATTCTGTTGGTTGTTCCCAATGTGATGGGAATCATGTGCTGGTCTCCTCCGCTGGACAAGCTCGGCAACAGTGTCCGCGGCATCCAGTTCTGCACGGTGTGTGAAGTTTCTCATTTGCAGACACGAAAGCAAGATCAGAACAGCTTATATGATAGAAAATACTGATATTTAATAAAATGTTGCATTGATAATGATTTGATTTGTTCAGTGTTGCAATTCAATTGTTATTCAGTCAGAATTTAGAGTCATAACTATCTGTATTGTAAAGCTGTTTAAAGGCCTTTTTAATTTTTTACTTTGCACATAATTCAGGAAAAACTGTGAATGAATGAGTGACAAACAGTGTCAAGGTCTGATTTTAGAATTTTTTTATGGAAAATAAAAACTTGCCAACATTAGAGACTAATTTTAGCTCCCACCCCTATAAAGTAAGACAGAGCAACTTTTTAACAACAAGTTTTTATTTTGGAAATGTCACTCTAAAGCCCATTGAAATGATCACAGTTAAGACGGTGTTATCATGGTACAGAAAGCTTGATTTAAAGACGGTGATTTATTGTGGACGACAGACTCTGCTGTCACAAGCAGACCACCTACAGACACTCCAGCAGTGTGTGCGTGCGTGTGTGTGTGTGTGTGTGTGTGTGAGGGGGTTGCATAACCATTGATTGGTTGAATTTGTACCCAAAAATCTGCAAAACCTGACAAATCCGAGCAACAGCTCTATTTGGGTTTATGGTGTTTCACTATATGGTTATAGTGTTGATTTGTAGCTATGTATAAAAACAGTAGAAGTCTATGGAATGTCCCTGTTGAGGTAAATAAGTAAATGTGTGTGTGTTGTGGGTGTTGAGACGTCTGTGCTTCTGTTGCAGGATCTGGTGTCCCTGTTTAACTTCCACAACTATGACAACCTGAGGCACTTTGCCAAGAAGCACGACCCTCGGCGTGAGGGGGGAGACCAGCGGGTGAGTGCGCTCTTCCCTTTGCCAGCCAGCCTTCCCATCTGCCCCATCGATGTGCTTCACCACGTCTTGTATGACTGACTGCACGTAAACAGATGAGGAAAATGATCACAGTGGAGGGATTTTTCCGCTAAGCACAGCATTGTTGTGTGGGGGGTAAAGTCTGTCATACAGACACTGCCCCCTACTGGCACATTTGGATGTGATATGTGTTATTGCGTAGCTGCAGTAAAACTCTAAAAGTTTGTTTGGTACTTGAGCTGCACGCTGGATGTTTAAACTGTGCATGAATTTCTGCATGTTGATCGTCACCTCTGACACGTTTGATGCGTTTTATCTGCAAGAGATTGTTTTTCCTGCTTTGCTTCAGTCAGCATTCTCACATTTGTCTTCTGAAGGCTCAGACAAAACCTGCAGCGTTTCATATTTTCTGCATTATTTTGGGGGGAGTCTGTGAAATGATTTCAGACGAGGTAAATAGGCGGAGAGCACTTACACTCTCATTGGTAGATGAAAACATAATCAAATTAAACAACAAATAAGCAGCCAAACATAAATGATGTCTTGAGTCATTTGTAAGATGAAGAGCTTGAAAAGTGCTGCTGTCAAATCGTTCTGTAACAATTTAGGAAGAACATTTGATAAATATGATATGTTAGCTGGGTAGTAACACTGGCTTAACCAACAGTGTGCTGTTGGGACGGGGCCATCTGTACGGCAAACGGCAGCTGTTGAGGGAGTAAATGTAGAAGTTTGTGAATGACGGTTGTACAAAATGTCTTTTGCGTGCAGGTTTTGTGTGGGCCTGGTTATAATAATCAAATACTGTTTGTATGTGCAACCTAAATGATGCATGTGCTATTTCATTTTCTAAGAGTGCTTACAGAAAGGTGGTGGTGTTTTGGAACTTTTTGAAGTTCCATCTTTATCTCTGTTTTTGTTGAGTTTAAATCTTCACGTCACAGATACTGAACAGTTGTGAGTCATTTCTGCACACACACGCACACACACACTAACACACTCTCCGTGTTGCACCACAGCACACCTTCGGACCTCTGGATTACGAGAGCCTTCAGCAAGAGTTAGCTCTTAAAGACGGTGTGTGGACAAAGGTTGAGGCTTCCGAGTGCAATGAAGACACCCTCACTACTGTAGTCTATAGGATGGAGAATATTGAAGATCAATAAATGGACCAGCTGTGGGTGTCTGTGTGTGTATATATTCAGTGAAGCTCAGTGGATTGTAATTGTGGCTCTCACTGTGTCTGCTTCTCTCTTGGTGAATTTGGAGGTATGTGGGCACAGCTCGTGTCTGGGGTGACTCAGAACTGTTCTGTGGGTCTGGAGTTTATTGCTTACAGACGGTGTGCCCGGGACGTTTTGGACTGTGTTGAAATGAATGGGTGGTGTGATTTGTAGGTGTCCCATTTTTCTGTATATTTACACATGGACCAACAAGTGTTTTTTGGTGGAAGTTGATGATTGGCTGCTGAGTGGAGACTGTAGGTGGTTTTTCTTCTTAACTACAATTGAAAGTTTTGGTCACATATAATTAAGCTCACTATACATAGAGTCTATAATAATATTAGTGTTATTGCAAAACTCCTTGAAACTTTATGATGTTACAAGCGCACGCATCCACAAGCACGCACAACAGCATAAACAGATACTCCAGTCCCTAAAACTGCCCCTAATCCCAGCTAACAGTTTCAGGTTGTATGAATGTTTCCCCAACATTTCCATTGAGTAACAAAAACTATTTTTTGTAGACATTGTTTTAACTTTATTGCTTGGTTAAAAGAATGTACTTCAAACATCTCTGTAACATTTTTAAAACATTCCACTAACTACCTAAGAATATTGTTTCTGATATGATATATAAACAGGAAATGTTAAAAAAATACTGCAAGAATGTTTTGAACAACTCTGAGAGAATGTTTAAAGAATGTTCCCTGTTAGCTGGGATGTGGGTTGAGATTTGAGTGGTGTGTGCCTTTTGCAGGTCAGTCAGGTTTCAGGGGTGAGTTAAACTAGTTTATTTAAACACCTTTTCCCTTCAGGACATACTGTAGTTTAATTGTCACCTTGCAGTTAAAGTTAAACAACATTTTGCTTGCTCACGTGTAGCAGCTACAAACACACACTTGTGTATCTTCTCTCATTTGTGTTTCTATATTCACACAATCTCTTCATTGATAAAAATGTTTATGATTATGGTTCATGTCAAGCTAAGCTTTGATTAGCTTCTGCAGTTGGTTTAATTATTGGAGCTGTACTGCTCTCATCAGGCTGGTGTTTAAAGTATTTTAACATTTGATGTGTTCCAAAAAACCCTTTTCATTAGTTTTCGTGCATATGAATTATTTGTGTATTAATTAATATTTTTGTTTTCATTGTTTGTTCTTTTTTGTTTTGCATAATTTGCTTTATGCATTCACAAGCATGAATGTTTCATAAGGAGAAATGTGGAGTGGTTGGTTTGATCGCAAGACGTCTGTCAGTGTGTTTTGTTTTCATGTCATGTAGGATTTGATGTTTTGTGCAGTGTTACAGTGATTCTCATGTGCTTACATACAGCTTTA
>JAZGTK010010830.1:0-16093 GCA_036877625.1 Ambastaia sidthimunki | reverse complement strand
CATGCTAAGATGATGCAGGTCAGCTTTAAAATGCATTAATCAACAGGAATGGTATGTTGTAATATAAAGTTATGATGTTTTCCTTAACTGATATATTTATCCATATTCCAGGAATACAGAAACCGTGTGTTCCATGACTTCAGAAATGGGCTGTGTAGGAACCTGGTCTGCACAGGTATGGATTGCCTTGTTTTTGTCATATTTTAAATGTTAAATGTTTTTTATGGTTTCTGAAATTATTTATGATTTTTTCCGTCTCGCAGATCTTTTCACAAGAGGAATTGACATCCAGGCTGTCAATGTAGTTATCAATTTTGACTTCCCCAAAAATGCAGAGACCTACCTGCACCGCATTGGCAGATCAGGTAAAGCGTAAGAATCATTGTCGTAGGATTTGTAGTTTTAATTTTGGTGTGTTATTGCAGTGTTACTGTTTTCTGTCTTTGTATTCAGGCAGGTACGGTCACCTGGGTCTGGCTATTAACCTGATCACCTCAGAAGATCGTTTCAACCTAAAGACCATTGAGGATCAGCTGATCACTGACATCAAACCCATTCCCAGCAGTATTGACAAAAGCTTGTATGTGGCTGAATTTCACTCCCTTAACCCTGAGGAGGAGGAGGACGCTGCTCAAAAAGCAGCAGAGCTAAATTAATCCCTGACTGGTAAGACAGGCAAATTCTAATTGACCATTAAAATAATACACTGTTGTCTAAGTTGTTTTGGTTTATTCAGATATTTATGTATGACTTAATTGTAACTGAAATTACCAATATCTTCCCTTTTCAGGAGAACAAATGGACCGATGCTTGGCATTCTGCACATTTTCTACTGAAGACAGGCGCTAATATGTTTGTTTGTTTTGTTGTTTTTATTCATTTGGATGCTCCAGTTGTCTGGAACTGGCATAGTTTAATGTGATTGGCTGTCGGAGGTTAAGGGGCCAGTATGAAGTGATTTAGGTTTGTTGTTCTTTATGAACTATAGGAGGTCATGTCGGACAGCTTGCCCTTTTCTATTTGGAGCACAATAAGCCTCTGTTCCTTAAACCTAGAAAATTGGAAAAGACCATTTAATTTTTGTAACTGCTGTTAATTTAGCAAGATACTGATTGGAACAATTAAATACTGGCACGAGAGGGAGCCAATGAAAATAATGCTGAAGATTTTATGCCCCTTAAGCTCAAGTACTTTTAGTCACCTGTAAAAAGCCTTTTGCACATTTAACGAATGACTTCTTGCTATTAAAGAACTCATTTGTTATACATGCATTACAGTTGATCAGGGAAAACTAGAGTATAAAAAACCATAATGATCTTCTGTTGATGATCTTCTGATCATCTAAAGAAAGGGTGACAGCTGGTGCTTTTTGCTGCCAGTGGGACAAGAGTTTTCCTGTTTTCTTGGCTTGCTTTTGGTTTTTACATGTTGACCTCACTGCTATGTCATCTTTACTTTTAAAAACTGCAGCACCCAAACATCAACACCTTTAAATCATCCACTGTTTCCGTCTCTATAAGTGCCTTAATCTATTATAAAATTCCTTTGCTTGAAAGAGTGCTGTAGGTTTGTGGTGCAAAATAAAGCCTTTGTCAGGATTTTTGTCAGCGTATAAATTGTTACCTGATAGATGTAGGGTCCTCTGATACCTCAAACCCAAAAAATTCTCACACACCAGTTTGACACCAGTTCATTGGTAGTAAACAATCTATCTCGGCCTTGGCTGGGTGAGCAATAGAATTGCTTGTGTCAAACCACAGGCATTCAGATCGATGCAAGACTTTATTTCAATAGTTCAGTCTTCATTTTAGGAAATCTTTAAAATTAGGACAGTGTAGACTGTTCAGTATGCTTTTTTCCTGCTACAACAGTCGGGTATATAGCAGTATGTGCGGGTTTGAAATGTATTTCATAAACAAGGATATGTGATTGATTGGGTTTAATGCACCAAGCACAAATGTCTTTTACAACATATCAGCACAAATCATGAAGTGGCAGCTGTAATAAAGTTGGTATCTCAATGTAAACTTGTCCCATGTCCATGTTGTATGTGTTGAATTGTGGTCTCTTTGCCATATGTTGTATTAAGTGGAAGCTGTTTGTTTTACTGTGAGGATTATTGGGAGAATGGCCAAAGCTTTTGCTCCAAATGAATGCCAGCCTTTCCTGTCTCTTCAATTCTAAACAAAATAAAGTCCAGCATTTTCTCCAGCATTTGTGTTTGTTTTCTGTAAGTTACCAGTATTCTGCATGACTCCAGTAATCTATCTAGAAGTAGTCCAGAAGATATATGTAATTTGCTGTTTTCTGATTAGTGTAGACTAACATTTCCTCAATTTTTTACTTTTTTGTTTTTAAATATCAATGTGTTGATTTGTAAACTTGTATTTCACAGTAAGTTTTTTTTTAATCGTTAATCCTATTTTTGTGTTTTTAAACCTAGTCCATTACCAGGCAGTTTCTCTATAAATTATCCCAGGGAATGCAAGTACTGATAAAAAAAATGTATACATTGAATTCACTGTAAGTCGCTTTGGATAAAAGCGTCTGCCAAATGAGTAAATGTAAAATGTAAATGTAATATATAAATCCACCTATTAAATGGCATGCTACATTATACTTAAAATTACTTCATGTTTTAGCTAGTGGCAAAACCAAATGAAAAGAGGAAGGAAACGTTTCAAAAAGGTGAATAATTTGCCAGTTACAATAGCAATGTTGTGAAGTGGGAGAAACATTCCAGAAATCAATCTCTTTAGCATTTCAGTTTCTTTAGAAAAGGTGTTTCTGTGAAAGATCAGTATTAGGTCACAAGGTGACAACCTGAAACCTTTTTAAAACAGAATTTTGTGGTCTGATTATAACGAAGCTTTCATTGACTTAGAAATGCTGTTTAAATGTCGCTCAACATCATAGTCACTAGTGTTGTGTTCTGGGTATGCCTCTGAGCAGAAGAAAAAAAGGTTATTGGCCTCAAAGCCAGCCTTATAAGATTGACTTTTTGGAGACATTTCAGTCAGCTAGAGAATTGTGGGTAATGATAGTTTTTGCAATGATAAATGATTGAAATTGGTAGTCATATTTAGTTCTTGGGAAACTGTATTTATTAATTTGTAAAATAATAAAGGAAGAACATTTGCAATGTCTGCAATTTAATAAATATTTAGGAAAGGATTGTCTGTATCATCAATTCAATTAATGTTACAATCTGCAAACTAAACAGAAATTTTATAAAGCTGTAGAGAACAAAGCTATGATGACAACGTCACTTCTTTATTTCTCAAATCTTAATACATTCAATATTTTATTAAAGACCATAAAGTTAAGTAAAGAGCATTAAGTTAAAACAGTAATCAGTTGACACCAGCCGTACCCTTGAAGTGTAACTTTGAAGGAGCGTACAATATACGTCACGGGCCTTCGTGTTTCCTTTCCTGATGACCTCAGAGAAACGCCATACTCAGTAGCCAATCATCATACGGTAATGGTGGCCATTATCCAATCCTCTATTAATACAGCAGGAATGGGCGGGCCAAAACGTCGGTTACGTAGTTGTCCCTTACATCCTACCGGTGCCTCTCTGCCATATAACTGGACTGCATTGCAAAACGTGAGTATAACACGAGGCCTGCGAACAGTTACATAAATTGCATTTGCGCATTTTTTATGAGTTAGCGCGGCATATGTTGATTTATATGCTTGTGTACCTAATATAGAATACAGCTTCTTCTGCACGTTTCATTGAAATATTCCTCTCTTTCATTTCTTATAGCTACCATGTTAGCCAGTGAGCTAGCATCAACCTTAGCTTACCTGCTATCTAGCCAGTGAAGCATGAATCAATGCTAGTAAACTGCCCCCCTCCAGTGTCTCTCCGTTTAGTTGTCGTTATGCTTAAACAACTGTCTTTTAGAGAGTTGCAGGTTAACTGTCTGTTTACTGTATTACCATGGAGAGGCAATTATGGTTTTGACAGCTGACAGTTTGCAGCAGAAATTCGTTTGTATAGGTATAGTGTTCAGTCAGTCAAGTGTTTCGCCTGTTTGATCAGTAGATGTTTTTGGTCACAGCAGAACTATTGTTGGTGTGGTATTGTTCTGCATGTTGGAATCTGATTTTATTCTTTGAATGTTCTGTTACTGCCAGATTTTTGACATGGTTGATTAATAAACAATGGAGCTCAGTTTTAAAATGAGAATTTATACACTTTTGTTGTGTGGACGTTAAAAACTGCCGGGAACATTTTGTACTATTTTTTCCTTATTGAAGGTATTAAACATATTACATGTACACAATGTAACATTATGTATGGTTACCATGGGATAAAGACACTAGTCTTCGTAATAGCCTCATAATAGAGATTTGATAAAATCTCTATCACTGTTACTGTACACTCTCACTTGTGGAATAAATTAGTCATGGCTGTGAATAGGGCATCATACAGCATGGGTAACTTAAAACCTTAGGCTTTGTATGACACTGTATCCATGCCTTTAGGCACTGCCAAATTGCCAAGCATGCCAAACAAAACATTCTGATTGCACCCTAAAAACTTGATTGTTGAATGTAAAAGCTGATTGTTTCTAAATAGTTTATTCAATTTTATCTAATAAATTTACCATTCCAATTAAGTTACTTTTCTCAGTTGGAATACACTGTTGATTCTTTCTCCAGCATGGGCAGTGTGTTGGCTGCCAGCTCCCCAAACCCACCCCTCACCACAGGGGGTGGCAATGCCCCAGGAGGAGCAGGCCTAGTGACGGTACCTCCAGGTTTCACCATGCCCCCCGTGTCTTCAGTCCCACCATCCTCAGGCACACAGGGACAGTCAGGGGCAGACACAGAGACCTCTCTTTCCAACCCTGGGACTTTTGAGGAGTGTCATCGTAAATGCAAAGGTTAGAGTAAGACTCTTTCTATAAGGGCTGTTGTTCTTTTTTGCAGACATCTTGCATATTGGATTTTACAGTATTATTATCTATATTCTGATCTACAATGGAAGTATATATAACCTTTTTATCTGCTTCTCAGAGGTCTTCCCTATACAAATGGAGGGTGTCCGCTTGGTAGTCAACAAGGGCTTGAGTAATCACTTCCAGGTTAGTCATCACAACATAAATGTCTGCTTCAACTTGATGGGTATATCAAGTAATTATTTTAGCAATGAATAAGTTTGCACCTTATTTTGATGTACCATTTGGGTGTATAGAAGATCAGATATTAGAAATATAATGTATGTCTCTGCTTTATGTGCCTGCTTAGGTTAGTCACACAATTACTCTGAGCACCCTGGGAGACTCCGGTTACAGATTTGGAGCCACATATGTGGGCAGCAAGCAAACGGGTCCTGCAGAGGTGAGACACTCAGTCACTTTTAAAGTGGCAACAAATTAGATTCATTTTTTTAGTTTGTCCTATGCCATTTTACTTCCTATACAAGTTTTGTTAATAGAGATAAAAGGTTGCTGAATTTAAAACAGTCACAGATTTGTTTATTTATAAATATTTTATTTTACTATGTTTATGGAAAGCAGGGAGTGCAAAACAGATTTAATGTCTTTGTCATCTTTCAGTCATTTCCAGTCATGGTAGGTGACATGGACAACACAGGCAGTCTTAATGCACAGGTCATCCATCAGCTTACCAGCCGTGTGCGCTCTAAAGTAGCCATGCAGGTATGTACCACTGTCCAATCAGGTTCACTGATATGAATCGTATAAAGGAAGTAGACAAAATATGGATCTAAATATGAGACTAAAATTAAAGGTACAAGAGTGATCTTTTAAGTGATCATTTAAATCAATGTGCAAAGATATTTATTAAAAATAAAATATTGTATTTAAACAAGCAGTGCTGAATTCTTTACAATCTTATTTGTTTGTCTGAATAAATTGTGTGTTCTAGACGCAACAACACAAGTTTGTAAACTGGCAGTGTGATGCAGAATACCGGGGTGATGACTTCACTGCTGCTGTTACCCTTGGCAACCCAGATGTTCTCGTTGGATCTGGTATTGTACCTCCAATTGCATGTGAAAAGTGCTTAAAATGCTTTAAAATATTCATGTACAGCTCGTCTTTAAATGTTCAGCAACACTCATTTTTAAATGAAGCTGCTTCAAGGACATAAGCCATTCACTGTAATTGTATTCTTTTTGTCTGATAGGTATCCTAGTAGCACATTACCTACAGTCCTTGTCTCCCTCACTGGTATTGGGGGGTGAGCTGGTCTATCACAAGAGACCAGGAGAAGAGGGCACGGTCACATCTTTAGTGGGCAGATACACAGGTAAATTTTTTTAAATAATTTCAGTGGTTCATTGGATTACAATAGAGATCAGCTGTAATGAATTGAATCTTTTTAACCTAGGTAGTAACTATGTTGCCACGTTGACTGTTGGAGGAGCTGGTGCACATGCGTCATACTACCACAAAGCCAATGACCAGGTGCTTCATACCTATCTGACCAAGAACATTACATAATATTTTGCATGGAATGTTTTTAAAATATATTTAGGATGGTATTGCAAATGTATCAAATAATGGATTGTTGGGAGTTATTTTGTCATTTGAACTCACTCTTGATTCTGAACATGTTCCACAGCTACAGGTTGGCGTAGAGTTTGAGGCTAGCACACGGATGCAAGACACAAGTGTGTCATTTGGTTATCAGCTGGATGTACCTAAAGCAAACCTGCTGTTTAAAGGTATTCTAACTCTAAGAGGGCTTTTCTTAGACTCGGCAATAACACGACATCATTAGAGATGGCTAGTTAAAATTGATTACTTTCAAATTTACACGCTTCTATCATAGTTCCATGACTCTCATAACTCCATGTCCTCTTCATCCACCTTCATCAGGCTCTTTAGATAGCAACTGGGTGGTGGGAGCAACGCTGGAAAAGAAGCTGGTCCCCCTTCCTCTATCATTAGCTCTAGGCGCCTTCCTTAACCACCGCAAGAACAAGTTTCAGTGTGGCTTTGGCGTCACCATCGGATAGAGCAGGACAACGCCGATTCAGAATCTCAACAGATACAACCCTCCACCACGCTCAGACTGGTGCAAAGAGACACAGGGACATAAACCAACACTGAAATGGGCTCAAAGACTCCCAGTATTATTGCGCTTAACCTTCATGAGGATGGACCAGGACAGCTCTCAGGAACACACGTCCAATAGAGCTCTCATCAGTCTAAATGTTCATAGTTATCTGGCTTACCTGACAGCTGTAAACAGACAGTCAGATAAGGTTTGTTTTTAGGAAAACGTCATGTGGAAGAATTGTGTCGGATACATGTAGCGTATGGTGTTTTGGAAAGAAGTGCATATCCATATTAACAATATGATGCATTTAAATACAGTCTGTGAATGTGGAGATGCCTTTGCTCTCTTTTATTAACATCTGTTGACAAGATTTTGTTTTTACAGAGAATGTTTCTTTAAGTGTAAAATACATGAATCGTCTCAATTCATATTTACTAGTTTTGTTAACATGAACCACTTGTTTGGTCTACACAAGTGTGTTATGGCAGTGTGAGTGCACAGTTTTTTTTATTCACTTAAAAATATGATTTAATCCTTAATTCCTGACCCTACCAAATTGCTGGTTATGTCTGTAATATGACAGTTTGATGCATGGGAAGCTCTGGGTTTAAGTGATTGGTTGTTGAAGTTAAGTTGATGCCCGTGTCCCTTTGTCTCGTAACTACTAGTCACACTGACCTGTCTTGAGAGTTTTGACAGAGGCCCTTGTCCTGTATTTGTCTGTTAAGGTCTTAGGACCAAATTTGGATGCTGGTTTCATATTGACCGAGTTTACCAATCAGACTGTCCTTTATATGTGTCTCAACAAAAAAAAATCATGTGCATCGCTGAATTTTCCATGTGGAAGAAATTTCCAAAGTTTGTATTTTAATTAGTTGTTGTACACAAAGGTTTTGGGGCAGTCAAAGAGTTGGTACAGATACTGTAATAAACCTGTAAAATTTAAGAAGGCTTTTTTGCCCAGTGGAGTTTTTGTATGTCTCATACTGACTAAGACATTTTTGACATGGAGAGGTAGTATAAGACAGGCTTTAGGCCTGGTAATAAATTATTTTACAGTGCAATTACGCTGAATAAACATTTGATTATAAAGTATGTTTTGCAAAGAAGCAGGTTTGTTTTATCATTGCTACAGAGGTACAGAAGTATGTCTTAAGAGAACTAATACTCCTCCTGACCAGAAAACAAAGGTGGGAGTTGCAGAATAAAAACAAACATGTTAATCTAAGGTAGAAAAAAAAACTTTATTTAAAAATAAAAATACAACAGTTACATTTACAAGCATTTACTTTATATTTTCATTATAAATGTTTTAGTTACAATAACCAAAGTATTGTAATTTCTTGCAAAAGCCTTAAATTTTAGGAAATAACTTTTCTACACAGTAAACAGAACCACTGTAACACCTGATTTGGCTAGATTTAGGTCTTTCCGCCCTGCCTCTTGTGGTTCTGAATCATTCTCTTCATAACCAAGTCCAACTCAAGGTCTGATTCCCGAACATCTATGTTTCCACAGCCAACCTTTGGACAGCTATGAGGAATGACACAAAAGTGATGCATAACAGTGGCGAATACATCATTTTATATATTACATTGTCTTTAAAATATTTAATAATGTAATTAAATTGCTACACAGGCAGTTTAGCAGGATTCTAAATGTACGTATAATTGATAGAAACTGGTCAACATACCGACATTTCTTCTTATTTTTGTGCCTTGCTTTAATCATTTCAAGTATAGCTGCTTGGTCATAATAATGCTGGCATGTCTTGTTTTTCACAGGATTGACCATCTCAACCTGTCATAATAGGAAATAGTCAAAATTAATGAAACATTTGAATTATAACGGAT
The DNA here is from genome assembly GCA_036877625.1 of Ambastaia sidthimunki. NCBI lineage: Eukaryota > Metazoa > Chordata > Actinopteri > Cypriniformes > Botiidae > Ambastaia > Ambastaia sidthimunki. The sequence goes on along the minus strand of JAZGTK010010830.1, from coordinate 7,196 downwards.
GTCTTTATTATTCAGGTGTTGATGCAATATAAACACCAGAAAACACTCCTACCAATCTGAAACATTAAAGTTAAACATTTGAAAGGATGTTGATGAATACCTGCGTGAGAGGGCAGGTGAAATTGGTCTGGCTCTGTGTTACAGCAATGTCATCATCCAGCTCCTTCTCCATGTTCTCATTTGTCGTCTGACTAGCTGCACATACATACACATCTAGTTATGATATCTCTGTTTACATACTGTTACAGACCATTGAAGGGGTGTGGATATCCCACCTTGTTTTGCATATTTCTTAATACTGTCTTTAAAGGCCACCACCTTGCTGTGCCTTTGCAGGTCTGCATCTGAAACTCCAGACATAAGGTCAGTGAACCGATTGCTTACAGATCCGCTCAGCTGAAACATGAAATCTGGAGGTTCGTTTCTGACCTGCAGAACATACGAGAAAGCCAAAGTGGGTCAGTATGTAACTTGCTAGAGACTATTGGTTAAAATCTGGCCCTAAGTCAGTAAAACAAACCTGAGCTGTCACTTCATTAACAGAACCCACAAAACAATTTATTTCTCGGTCCAGTTTGGAACATTGGAGCATCATGTCCTCCAGTTTCTTCAGAGCTGGACTGTCAGCTGTACCTGAAATAAAAGCAGGGGGTTGGGACAATTTGATAGTGTATTTATTTACATTATTCAGTACATCACAATACACTAGTTCAAATTATTTGTAATGTAATACAATGAAACTATGGGGTAAGATGAACATACTAACGTTCATTGTAACAGTGCTGTAAGTTTTCTAAACTAGTTTTCGGAAACAGATTCCTTATTTAAATTAATTCTTGGGTCTCTATTGGATAATTAAAGCGTGAACATAAGACAGGGGTATCATCAGTAAGTCTAAATGTACTTAAAAGCAAATACACACATCGTATGTAGCAGTAAAACTGGTTCCTCACCTTCCGCTTCGACTATTCCCAGCGCAACGTCTGAAACCATGTCCATACACGCTTCAATATCTGCCTGACATGACTTCAGAGAGGATAACGTGGGGTTCACTGAACTAAGAGACATCACTTAAGTTTGTTACTGCTCGAAAAAATAAGATAAATTAGTACACATACACACTCATAATTCACTTTCACCTAGTTTAACGAAATCGCCTTTAATTTATTTAACAGATATTTATTTACAGCACAGCTGATGACAATATCTATCTTAGCTTAACCTTGTTTCACCAAAAGTTGCGCCACAAAACGCCATTTCCGCCTTCCGCCTTGAGACGTCTATTTAAAAGACCTTTTACGCTTTCACAAATTAGTACGACGTCGTATATGTTAATTTAAACTATATCCGTATAAACAATTTCGTATATCTGCTGTGGAAAATAAAAATTTATAATTTTTTTAATTTTTTATAATTCCCATTTCTTTGCGCGACTGTTAATTTGACAGTCAAATTTAACGGCTAGTCAAGACGCGTCTGTGCGCGGCCACGTCATGTGAACTAAACTGGGAAGCACTACGTGCACCAGAATAACCAACATAGAGACTGAAACAGCATTTCTGAGCTGTGATCACAGATTCGTTTGTTGCATTTGCTCTTTTCCCTAAACCCGCATCGGTGGAAAATAGACAGCAAAGGATTTCCAGGGTGTCAAATCATATGGCAAGATGTCAGATATCGGGGACTGGTTTAAAAACATCCCTGTCATCACTCGTTACTGGTTTGCTGGCTCAATAGCTGTGCCGCTAATAGGAAAGCTTGGATTAATCAGTCCTATGTATCTTGTGTTATGGCCGGAGGCATTTTTTTACAGATTCCAGGTATGTTTAAATGACATTTAAAAGCAAAGAAACTTTAGAAAACATCAGTAGTGACTAAGGCTTTGCAGGCCTTATACAGAAGTAACGTTACACCTGTGCGACCCGTGGATACGTCCAAGAGAGCTGTGCTTTATTTGATAATGATATTAATGATTCTGATGGTTTGCTGATCGGTCTGTATGAATCCACAGACTGTCTGCGTTAAAACTGTCTCCTTATTGACATCTAAACGTTAGACATTAAAGGTTGTCTCTTGTAGAAACGATGGTTGATTATCGTTATATAAGGAATATATGCACTATGTGCATCAACGGCAGCCTTATTTATATTTAAATCCATCTTTGATTTTCGATGTTACTTAAATATGTTATAGTAATAAAATATTAAAGCGCTGCTTAGCATCAAACCCGCCGTTGGACTCAAAACTTGCTCACTTACAAACAGTAATGCGTCCCATCTGTGTTCAGCCAATGATAGTTGAGTACGCATCTGGGGTTACTTCCGGGACAAAGAGCATTTGTTGGGTTGCTGAAATAGATTTTGGTTGTATAACTGCTGCTACTTCTAACTGTAGTATTGAAGATTTTATTCCACATTATACATTTACCTATATCATAATGCCTAATTAGAAAACGACACAAATCGTTCTCTTTCTCTGACTTGTTTTCTATTTTCAGCATATCATTGCCCACATGCCTAACTTTGCCAATACAATAGATTAACATTAGTGTACAGTTAGTGTATTGTTCCATTTATTTCCACCAGGTGGCGCAAAGCTACTTTTTGAAAGAAAAATGAATCGTTAAAAAGGCTTTCTGAGGCCTGTATCATGTAAAGTGTAGCTCCATTACTGTTTTTGTAAGTGAGGCACCTAGAATTAACACACATGAGTTTCTGACCTTTTGGAAAGTGTTGCTTTGTCTCTTACATCTGACAAACTGCTAATAGCCGGTCAACATATTGTGACTCGAATTTGCAGCTGCAGTTTATGAAAGTTAAGCTCCTTTTCATGTGGCATGTCTTTGATATCATCCACACCCTATGTATTAACAAGCTTTTGTGTAGGATGCATTTTATTATTATTGCTAATATTTTTTTCATTCAATAGCTAATGTGAATGAACCCTCTGTTCCGACCTTATTATGTGCCACACCTGCCTCTTTACACCTGTCTGTTGGTTCATCAAACACAGCCCTTAGGCTCATGATTCTGTCATGGTTTAATAAAGGTTTCCTTTGCATTACAATGTAGTCAATAAATACTACAGCTAATAAGTGGAAAAAACAAAATGAACTAAATGACCAATATCATCCCTTCAAAATAAAAGTACATTTACATTTAAAAGTACATTTTTTGCTCTATCAAGCCTAAGGTAATGGCACTGAAAACCAGCATTTTGTCAGAGTAAACTGGTGTTTAGGCCACAACACATTTGTCTGGTGAAGAAACCATTTAACCATTGAGGAGCAGCCAAATAAATCTAGTCTCTCCCCAGTCCTCTCACGGCATAGAGATCCTGCTGTGCTTTTTAACCCACTTTCCTCTGCGCTGCAGTCCACAGAGGTCACCTCTCCACACAAGTGAGCTGGCGTGATTTATGCTGCAGTGCGTGAGGGGGCCGCTGGATTGGCTGGCTACCGCAGAGTCGCTTCAGACGGCAACATCAAAGCGTTGCAGCTCAGCGTATTCACGGTTCCCCAGACCAAAAGCCCTGCTAGCTCAGAGTTTCTGTGTGTGCCAGAGGGAGGAAAGAAATAACTAGAAAGGAGGGAGGGATGATACAGAGAGGGGGAGGAGAGGAGTCAGAGGACCATAGTGGGCGATAAGGTGTGCAGATGCGTGTTGAGAGCAAATTAAACACCAGAGAGAGTGTCAGATTTGTGCAGGAGGGCACGTGTGTGTATACTGACCCAGTTTTCCTAGCCTGGGAGTTACCCAACAAATCTGGATGACAGACCAGATGAGTCTGTTCCTGTCAGAGTGTGATGTCTGGGGCAGCGCTGACTTCACAGCTGCAGTCTGCACATATGCACTGATAATGATCTGGGGGCTCAATTCTGCATTGTAAGCACAGTTCACAGCCTTTAGTACATGCGTACATGTTTGCTAAATCTTCTTAGTGATTACTGTTCTTGCTACTTTGACATACCCTCTCTGTTCTTTGACTAGCACTTAAGCGCAGAGCTAGATTCACTAGCTCAGGGCTGTGCAGTCTCGTTCCTGCAGATCTACCTTTTTGCAGTGATTACATTCAACCCTAATAAAACACCTAACCAACTAATTAAATTCATAAAGTTTACTTACAGGTAGGAGTGTGGTTGGAACTTGGAGCTGAACTCCTTAGGAAGTTAGATCTTCCGGAGCACATCTCCGACTGTGACCAGCATCAAGTCACTGATTGTTTGTCTGTGCTCTCTCAACAGATATGGAGACCGATATCAGCAACACTGTATTTCCCAGTTGGCCCAGGGACAGGGTTTCTCTACCTGGTTAATTTGTATTTTCTGTACCAGTACTCCACCAGGCTCGAAACAGGTAAGTCATGTTATGTATCGTTTGTGTCCTGAAATAAAAATAACATCTTACTGGATCTGAAAATGGTTTAGATGTGCCGAGTGCTTGTAGCCTGTTTCTCAAATTGAATTGAATATTTAGAGTAGTTTTAGCTGCTAAAATGTATTCAGGGTCATACTGTAATATTATAATCTGGTCAGAAACTGTGATTTAATGGAAATGACTGACATGAGGAGTCGTATCTCGTGCTAAGCATCATCTGTTTTCTCTTTCATAGGGGCTTTTGATGGAAAACCAGCAGATTATATTTTTATGCTTCTGTTCAACTGGATTTGCATCGTTGTATCCTTTCGTCTCTGTATATTGCAAAAGATTAAATGTGTCATTCAGTGCAGTGCAAACAAGTGATTACTCACTGCCATCACATTTGTGTATCACATACCCACATTATCTGAGCATGAGCTTTAGTCATTGAATGTGACTGACTGATTTCAGCAATTCGGTATCTTGCATAAAGTGATTCTTTCATTTGCATTTGACACAGCCATCATAGACCTGCACTAAGATGATGTATAGCTATATTTGTATGTAAATTTCCTTTACATGTATAATTTAGATAACAGGCTTAATGATGGATATGCAGGTTTGTAATTTTTTCTTTTCAAATATAAAATCGGAGTGAAACTGAAAATGTGGTGTTGCCTGAAACCTTGTGATATTTTATAGACTGAAACAAACTATGATATCTTTTTTAGTATATCTTTTATAAAATTCCTATCATGACATGTTAATTTTGCATTTGTTTGTTTGTAAATCTGAGATTGTTTGTATTTTGCAGCTCCTGATGATCCCGTTGATAATGTCTGTTCTGTATGTCTGGGCTCAGCTAAATCGAGACATGATTGTATCTTTCTGGTTTGGCACCAGATTCAAGGTGTTGAAACATTCTATTAATGCAGCATATTTAATATGATTGAATATGAGTCATATGTTGTTTTAAAAATCCACAAGCCTGAAACCTGTTAATGTTCCCACAAACTCAGGCTTGCTATCTCCCCTGGGTCATTCTGGGATTCAACTATATCATCGGTGGCTCGTAAGAATCTTTTTTCCTCCCTACAGCAGCTTTGTGGTCAATCACTGTCATTTTGGATGTTGATGTTGTGTAACAATGAATCATCACAATATGACTCAGTATGATGTATTATTTCTTTGACAGTGTTGTCAACGAGCTGATTGGAAACTTAGTGGGCCACCTTTACTTCTTTCTGATGTTTAAATACCCTATGGACCTGGGTGGCAGGTCATTTCTTACCACTCCACAGTTCCTGTGAGTTCATGGTCTTTACAGCTGTTTTCAACATACTAGATTTAGTTGAATATAATGCTGAAATATATAAAATATCAGTTTATTTATATACACATAGAAGGTGTTAGGAAAGCATTTAAATTAGATAGAAGTGTTTAAATTGCTATAAAAGTTACTTTTGAAAAAATCTGAGCAGTTAAAATCATGTCCTTTGTTTGTACATTGTTAAAATCTTTATCATTTTATTTTATTCCCAATATCAGGTACCACTGGTTTCCCAATCGACGAGGTGGAGTGTCTGGGTTTGGTGTTCCCCCGAGCAGGAGACATGTGCCCCAGGAACAGGCTGGAGGTGGTGGACGCCATAACTGGGGCCAAGGTTTTCGGCTGGGGGACGACTGAGTCCTTTTCCTCTTGTGCCCATGGATAAATACTGACACTTCTAACATCAATGCTGCAGAATATGGATTTGATATGTTTTGGAGTTTATGTGTATTTGTTTTTCTTCTGATCCACAAGGAGAAACGTGAAAGAGCTTTTTCTCAGCATTATGTTTTGTTTTTATTCTTGATGTCATGTCACACTGTAATTTATGTGTGCACAAAAACTCAGAATGATAGAAAATTCAGAGAACTGTCTTTGATTATCTTTCCCACAATACAACAATATTGTTCAGTGTATGAAGGCGTCATGTTACTTGCTGACAGTCTGAAACGTAGCTGCTTAATTTCTCCGCTGACGGTCAATGTAGACTGTTAGTTTATTTGTTTTGACAATAGTGATGGATTTTGCAACTAAAATGTTGATTACTAGTTTAATCAGCTTTGATTCTAAAACTAATTTGATTTTATTTGTTGTATCTTTTCTCCCGAGCAGTACACATGCTTTAAATTTGTGAATTAACTGAATTATTACAAGAATTTGCAAGAAAGTGCTGTGAATGTTTCAGTCTGTTTAGATGCAGACCTTGAGAAAGAGTATCAATTATTCCAGATGGTGTATAACTGGTGTGTAGTTTTCACACGTAAGTGATAAACTAAATTAAAAAAAACTTGTATGTATACATACTATAGAATTGGTAAACAGAAATCAAAGTTTAATTGTTTATGCATTGGTAGTTCTATGGGTTTCAGTGCTGTGGTGTTGGTTAAGTATAAACTAATTGATGGAATGTGTTTTACATGTCCCTCAATACACTGATAAAGTTGCTTTATGAAGGAAATCTTAAGAATCCAGATTTATTCATATGGACATTGTATATGATGGTAATCTTGCCAAAATCGTTTTTTAAATAGAGATTCTAATGTTCTAAATAAGCTATACTAAACGTTCAGTTTACATTTCTAGTGCTTCATTATCATTGGTTTTATTGAGTGCTCTCAATTACTGATGCTACGAATAAATTGTAAACAGCATCAGCACTCACTAATTGAAGTTCATTTATTTCAGCGTCTTGAGGGACACACTCAGGATACAGACGCCTTAAACTTGTATTTAAACCTTGCAGTACCCTAATTCTTTGCTGAATTGCAATTTGCTCTAAGAAAATTGAG
>JAZGTK010010829.1:0-16094 GCA_036877625.1 Ambastaia sidthimunki | reverse complement strand
GTCGTCCTGTTGGCAGTGGCTGGCTGTCAGCACCAGCTCTGTGCTGCAGTCAGTGATTTATTGATGTAAGTGGGAAGCTATGAAGCTGACTTTGTGACAGCTCGGAGCTTTTAAAATTGAGCATGTCATACGGCTGATGAATGAGTACAGGTTGAGCTCACCCAGCAGTGCAATATGTCAACGTCTATGCTTATGAGAGACTCAGTGGTCCGGCGGGCCGACGTGGGACGTGTGAGCCACAGCGATCCGTTCTCTCCCTGTTTTTGGACGGGTTGTGTTAAAAATGACAGGCCTGAAATGACTTGAGATTTGTTCTGATTCAAGGTGCTGTGTCTTTTCTGCAGAACTAGCCAGATTGCAAAATAAATGACTGCTTTCAGACACGTTTCCCTAACGCTCACCTGTCTGCTATTGGTTGGCCAACAGGAAGTCCCGCCCCAGACTCACACCGTTGGTTGAGTCAGTGTTGTTCTGTTCTGGTTGCAGGATGTTTAAACAGAGAGTTTTGATTGCACCACAGTCATACAGCTTCCTTATGACAGCTAAGTTGTCTCTGCATATTAAACTGGGAAAAGAGGTTTTATATATTTGAAAAAAGACACTCTTCACCTTCAAACAAATTAGTTTCAAAAGGTCTAAAACATTGACACAGTACTACACCTGGCGTTTGATGAAGTCTGATATTTTCCCAATGAGAAAAATGTCAAAGTTTCTCTCCGCATGTCAAGTGTAGCTAATTTAACAGAGACACACTCTGTGTGAAATTGCTGCTTTCCACCTTTGATTTTATGTCACTTCAATTACATACTTTGCATAAAGTCGAACTAAATAATGTTTCTCTTCAGCCACCGTAACTCCCACCCCAAAAAGTTTTACTTTATTCACCCTCAGTTTTCCTAGAAACATCCATTTCTGTGTCCTGTCACCTTTTTTTAGTGTGTCTTCATTATCCATCAATAATCGTAAGAAATCCTAGTAAAAATAGGTCAGAACTTGCCTGGGACTGGAATAATAACATATTCCAGGACTGGAATAATAACATGCAATTCCCAGCAGGGGGCGGATCAACGGGGGCATCAGTCACTGTAATAGAAACGCACCAGCGTTGTCATTAATTGTGCGGCTGGGCTGCAGAAACACAATTAGAGCAGAGGAAATTAGGCCATGTGTTTAGCAACTTGTAGTTGTACCGCTGCCATTCGCATGTCATGCAGCCGTCTGGTGAGTTGTGTACGTGTGCACTTATTTAAAGATACATTCAGGATGTCTGGCCTTATGGTTCTGTCAACATTATGTATGGGGAAATGTATGTTTGTAGTTCCTGTAGCTCAATGGGTTGGGCATTGTGATAGCGGCACCACAGTTGTGGGCTCGATTCCCAGGAAACACACATATGATAAGAACATCTGTTCTTCTTTCTCCACATTGAGCCCCTATATGCAGGGCTCTTCAACAAACTTTTAAGAGGACCTCAAAATGAGCTAAAATCATTTAAAAGTAAGCCAAACAACTAAAAACTAAGACATTTTTGCTTGTAACAAATATACATCTTTCTAGCCAAGCTCCAGAATATTTGAATGGGTGGTAAGTTAATTCCTTACTGACTAGCACATTTTAATCCTGTTAGAACTAGTAGAGCTGTTTTTGTGCTAGTTTATTACTTTATTTTATTAAAGGCAGATAATGACGCAAGCTGAACTCAAACTTGCGTTGTTCATGTCAGCACTACGGCTCTGTGGCAATTGCATGTTTATCCATGTACATATAGTTCATATAGTGTAGGTATGACTCCATATTTCTATATTCTATATCACACAGCACTGTTGTGCTGTTCATTCAAGTAACCTAATCTTTATTCTGCATGGAAACATCTACAAGTTATAGAAGTTCTGAGGAACCCCATTAAAGCTGTTTGAATGGGTGTCTATGGCACACCTGTAACATTAGGTTTAAAGAAGGGACGATCGATGCTCATTGAACAGACTCTAAACACATCATTTTGGGATTCTTTGTTGCTCTATGGGAACAGCATGAGTGCTGTTTGTGTTGGAAACAGTCTAATTGTTTATTGGACATCGGCCTCTCAATCAATATATTAAGTCGATGTTTCTCTGCAGTGATTAGACGAGCTTTCCAATGGGTGGAACTGGCAGCGCTTACAAATTAAAAGCCCGGCTGTTATTAGGCCACAAATACTCAGAGAAACAAACACAATTAGTTGAAGTCTGTTGTAGCTTTTAGTTTAATATTCATCATATTTGTCTCTCATAAATGTTACAGAAATACAGTATTTATAATGCTTTTATTTAGTAATTTCACTAGCTTATTAGTTTGGTACTTTCAGGAAACACCTTGTGGAAACAACATTGCGACACCAAATTGATAAAGTTTTTTTCATTTGTTTTTTGTATTTTTTCTAAGTGATATAATACAGAACATCATGTGGCTGATATAAAGAGAAAAGACAGATACAGAGAACACACATCACGACAGCTGTTACATATCTGACTGACTTGCTCTAACTCTGATCCTCTTTGTATTTTTGTTTTTTATTGTCTTGGAACCATTTTGAACCCAATAAACTTCTGGGTTAGAGTCAGAACTGGTTAGTCATCAGTCAGCTCATCATAAGCATCAGATAGTTGTTGAACGTTTGCGTGATGCTTTCAGCTGATGTCAGTAAACAGCGAGTGATGTCAAATCTCTTTGTTCTGTTCTCTCAGAACATTCATGTCAAGATGTAAGACGTCATTTTCAGACACTTTTGACTGTTGTGTCTTTCTGAAGAATCGAACTACATCAGCGATGCTGTAAAAATAAAGTATGTTAGTCTTTCTGGCACCTTTATGTCCAGGGGTTAATTTGTTTTTAAAATAATAGAAATCAACTTTTTAACTCTGTTTTATTATTGGTACTTTTTGAATGACTGTAATATGTAGATTTTCTCGTTGTAACCTCTTTAGATTCAGACCTTATGAAAATGAATTATATAAAAAAGAATGATTAAGTTGTAACTATTTTAATCTATTCTGAATACACTTGATTAATCTCTAACCTACCTCTGGTTAATTTCACTTTCTCTCTTTTTTGTTGTCCACCTCTTTTTTTTGTGTAAATGTAGTTTTGCAGACCGTGCTGGACTATTGGACCCTGAGGCAAAATGTTAAATGTTCCCTCATTTGTAATTCACTTTGAATAAATCACATGCTAAATGAATAAATGCAAATGTTTAATATTTATTAAATATAATAAATGTAAATATTTTTTCAACACAACAAATGATTTAGACACTTATAAAGTTTAGCAGGGAGTCAACAATGTTAGTCAGGAACGTGTCAGAGGTGAAATATGAAAAGAATATATTTAAATATATTAAAAATATTTAAAAAAAGAAGATGAAAATGACTTCAACAGAATGTTATATAAATATTATTTAAATGCACAGTACTTATGATACATAAAATGCTAGATATAAAATGACCTTTAGGATTTTTGTTCTACTAATTAAACAAAATATATTTTAAGATATGCTGGAAATGTTAAAAATATGAAAAATATAACATGAATGACAGAATTTGTGCTGAACACTGTATACTGGACAAATACTGGACATGGTGAGCATGGAAATGTGTTTATATTGTAAAACTCCACAGGGTTAAAAGTGCTCAACATTGAAAGGAACAGCCATGTTTGCAGCCTGTATTTTGTCTGTATAGAAAATTATACTATACAGTTTGCCTCAGCATATAGAAAAATAACACCTAATGGCTCTTGAAAGCTGCAGTTTAGCTGCTCTGGAGATTGAAGGGGGAGTCTGGGCTGTTGTACTCAGACTGAGTCATATCTACAGACTAGTGAGAACACCTAGTGAGAAGGAAATCTTGGCTTAGACCACCAAATAAATCCCCCCAGGGACCTGAACAGACTCGTCTCGTCCATTAGGACTCTCCAGAGAATTCACGTCACAGCTTCAAGACCAAATAATTTCGTTTAGATGCATTTTAATGTGTGTTCAGGTAACTGCTTCACCTTATCTGTGTACCTGTGATTGTATTCTGTGCTTTAGTTTGAGCTCCTCTGAGTGATAATAATGTGTAACATTGATTTGGAAGGATAGTATTTTGGTAAACATCGTTTGTCTGATATTACTAAAGACATAACAGAAAATGTACCGTTCATTTTGATTTTGTGGTACAAAAAAATCTTTAAACATGGAAAAATCAATATATATACAGGCCATAAACACACATTTAATGTTCAGATACGCTCACCAATTCCTCCTGTGGGGTTTTCCCCATAAGATCCACAATAATCTAAATTTGTAATTTAATTATTATTTAATAATTTTATTTCTATGACCATTTCCTATTCTTTCTTACAGTTAGAATTTATAAAAATTCGAGAATGCGTAAACATACCTTTTTGCACATTAAATAAAATATTTTCTTTGCTCCATATCTTGCAAACTGTGTGTTTACTGTTGAGTCCAATTTACTGATTTGTGTTTCAACTTCCTCATTTTTCAATAACAACCTCAGTACATTGAGACATTCAGAGAGGTTCACACAGATTATAGATGTGCTGAACAAACTGAAGGTCAGAAATGTTCGGGAACTTGTTAAAATACATTTAGAAGAAGGTTCTCTTTTCTAAAGTTGAGTTTCTTTAAAAGGTTTGTTGGATTCTCCACAAAGCCAAAAACAGCTGAAGTCATCACTGTCTTTTGCTTTTGTCATCTTTTATTGTTTAGAAGTAATGCTATCTGTCTGAACACTAAATGGATATCTTAAACTGTGTCATGTGGTCATGTGATCATGTGCTCCAATGGTCTCCATCAGCCTGTGTGACATCACAAGCTTACCAAAATACAGAACAAGCTGTTTTTAAGCTTAGGTTAAATAATTAGGGTTTTTTTTCCGTAGTAAAAGAAATTGTATTTCCTATCACACTGTCTCTTTAATTGTGCTTTACTCAGTATATTTGGTTTCCATGTAGATTTAATTGAAACATGTATATTCCTTTTAGATTAAAAACCTGTTTGGTTCTCATTTACATTGTGAGTTTAATTACGTAGAAAAGCTAACCAATGATGACCTGTTTAAAGTCAACTGTCTTAACCCATGACCAGTGAGCACTATGGTGTTTGAAAAGCCCCACACACAATGAATCAAGTATGTAATGAAAACTACATCACAATAGCAAATGAGTTTTGTTCAGTGAAAAAGCTCTTAACTGAGATGAGAGGAAACCGACTTCGCATGGTTACACAGCTTCACGGTAACAGAGCGATTGCAGATTTTAATGACTGCCTGTTTCTCTCTCTCTTTGTCCTCTCGTCTTTCAGCTCTACAGCTCATTTGACTTTGGTCGAAAGTGGCAACTTCTTCACGAGCGAGTGACTCCAAACCGCTTCTACTGGTAGGTGATACAGTCACAATCACACCTCATCTCCATTTCTCAGGCCATGTCAGCGAGTCGCAATTTTCTGGCCGAACAGGTTGAATGTGGGAGAGTGCTGGTTGATGTTGACAACTTCTTAATACGTGGAAAGAGTCTGAACAATTGAGAAGATGGATACGGTTGAAAATTGTCACTGTTTTGTTTTTGATGGGAAAATGGGCAGACTGTACGTGAGATGAATTATGCTCCATGTTATAAACTCCAAAAGATCTTTTCAATATCTAATTAGTTTATCCTCCTGGACAGCAATGAGATTAAACTGCTCTCTGTTGCAGGTCAGTCACTGGTCTGGACAAGGAGTTAGATCTAGTGCACATGGAGGCCCATACTGCTGAAGGCCGTGAGTTTGTTTGTTTGTTTGTTTGTTTGTTTGTTTGTTTGTTTGTTTGTTTCTTTCTTTCTTTCTTTCTTTCTTTCTTTCTTTCTTTCTTTCCCCTCCCTCTGTACATCTTTCCTTCCTCTCTGTCTTTTTGTATATTTAAGGTCCTCTAACTCATTAATTTTACAGTCATTTTAGTTCTTTTAATTTAAACAAAACACATTTTCAGAACAGATCAAGATTTGAACTGCAGCCATTTTGTTTTGTGTATCTCATTTTCAGACTTGTGCTTAAAAGGGGCGGAGCTTAGATACATTTATAGGGATAGACTGCTGGACTAAGGATAACATTGTTCCGCTAGGCTTTTAGGAATGATTACCACACTGATAAATACAGCACCTGATAACATATTCATACAGGACTCAGGCTTTTTCTCTCTCTGTCTGTCTGTCTGTCTCTGTCTTTCTCTGATTGGTTAATATTGGACACATTGTTACAGATCTTACATCACCTAATGTTGTCTGCTGCTGAGGCATTCTGGGAGATTCTAAGCTCCACACAGGGGTTATTGGGCCGAATGGCCTACCAGAAACTAATTAACAGCTCAAACCCTTTTCTCATGTCTCTTCTTACAACAGACTGTCAGTATGTGACATGCAGAGCTCACTCCTGCTCTGAATCCAGCAGGACGTATCCATTTCCCGGCTATATTGAGACCAACTCACTCGTGGTTCAGGATGAATACATGTTCGTGCAGGTATGGAGAAGATCTCACCTTCACAGCTTCACCTCACCTTCACAGCTCCACACGCTAACACAGAATTCTGACAGCTGCTCTTTACAAAGGTTCACCTCACCCTTCTCCTCATGTGTTTGTTTATTCAATATTTGAAATAATTTGATCATGCGTTTTGCAGCCAGTAAGAGTGCAACATAAATTGTGGGTAATTTTAAGCTTCATTTAACACAAATACAAAATTTCACCAAAGCAGATTTCGAGACTTTCCGCATATCTTCCCTCACACTCAGTGCAGAAACTGTGAGACTCCTCAGGTATTTGTAAATGTATAAATGAGCAAATAGATATAATAATTGCTTTTCCTTTCACTAATGTCATAAATTCTTGTGTATTGTATTATTAAACTGGCATATGTAAATATTTCCTAGGCTGAGTTTATTTGAAAGTTAATTTCATATCTATAAGTGGACTTGACTCATAACTCATATTTTTACTGTGATATAGCTTGTGACAACTTTCCCAAATGACAGCTAGCTGTGTTTTTCTTCATGTACAGACTAGCTCCGCACACATCGCATTTAAAGTGGCGTAAAAAGCATTATGTTGTTGTAGCATTTCTGTCTAGTCCATTTTTTGTTGTAAAGGTTGCCAAAGGGAGACATTAACCAAACGCATTTTGTTTCAGTGAGAGTATTTTGGACAGGTGACCAATGATGTGAAGAATTCACATAACAACTGATGGAACAACAGAGTTCTTCTGAAGCTCTTCAGAGCAGAGACACAAGGCATTTTCACCTTTTAATTATTTTTGAATTATATAAAGGCGTCCACAATTAATGAAAGTCAGTGCAATAACCCTGCAGCCCTCTTATACTTTGTGATAAGGATTTCCCAGATGAACAGCCCTGTCGGGATCTCTGTTTTCTTCCAGAGGACTCTTTGAGAACTACTGTATCTTTTATTTCCCAGGGTCCTCGTTTAGACCGCACTAGTGGAACAGTGATGTTGTTGCACACAGTCCTCCAAAATCAAACCAACTTTGAGGCCTGACTAAAATTTTGGAACTAACGACTCGTTACTGCAGCGAATTGAGCAAATAACCTAATTGTGGAACAATTGTGGAACTAACGCTGTATGTTAGGTTTTGTTGCTTTGGTTCAAAAGCTTTAGTATTTCGTAAGAATGCTGTTGGAAGACCAATGAAATAAACAGGGATTGATTTATTCGTCTTGCTTGAGATCATGCATTTTGTTGGAGATAAAAGACCACAAGAAAAGACCAAAGATATTCTTTTAGTTACTTCCCTTTTTTCACTCTGTGTCTGAGCAATAAGTGGGATCCGAAAATATCCTAAAGGGACGTTTACACTGACAGGGATGAAATTGTTGGAGGTGTATTGGTTCTTGCTAGTAGATGTTTAGTGATGGTATCCAGTTGTAGTAGAAGACAGATCACGTGGGCTTTGGTAGGTCAATGGTAATGTTTCAGCCCAGATCCTTACCAACTCATTTGGGAATTACATACTGTTTGTTTCTGGCAAATTTATGTTTTTTAAAGCTGGCTAAAAAGTTCCACAAATTGTCTGGAAGTTTCAAAACATTTGTCCACAGATCTCTTGGAAGTCTCTTTAGCAGAGCAGACAGGCTTTGCAGATAATAACTAAATGCTTAATCCCAATGTTTTGCACAGTCCAAAGAATGCCAAACAGAAAAATCCATCATCCCAATTTCTTCTGAAGTTCAGCTGCTCCTGGAAGCCGTCAGTCTTGTGCACATTCCTTCTGTTGCATGCAGAGCCATTTTTAAAGACTTGTAGAAACTGCTCTTTGTTTAGAAGTTTCATTAGACATCTCTCTCTCTCTCTCTCTCTTAACTTTACCTGCTGAGAACCGTAATTGTTTCTGTCATACAATCATGGACCCACTTTATTCCCATGTTCAAATCAGAAGCCTGTAGGGTGTGTATGTGTCTTCTAATTGAATTTATGAAAAGAGTTTGGATGAATTAAATTCTGCTACTTTAGCGGAATTAAATACCTTTTGTGCTGCGGGCGAATTATTTCATTTATTTTCCGTCCCTCTTGTGCAGCTGCAGATATGACAGGACTCTGACAGCTCCTGCTGTGTAGGCTAACAACCAGTGCATGTTTACTGCATGCTATCATTAGTGGCAACAATCCCCCGTGGAGCAGCGCGGGGATGCGTGCAAGAATTAAAGATTTCTTCTGACAGAGACTAATGAGAGTATCGATTGTTCTACACGATATTTACCACTCCTGAGCTGCAAAATACATAGACAAACTAAACTCAAGCCATATCATCCGCTTTGTGGTGGGTAGAGTTCTCTGAGTGGAGCGCTTCAGAGCTAACCTGTGCATGTTTATACTGAATCCGTTTATAGCTCAGTTTGATGGTCTAGAATGAAAGAGTCTCAGTAAAAATAAATATACACATGATTTGTTTAAATGTGCCTCAGTGACACATCAAAATGCATAATTTTACTATTACATTTGGCAGTCACTTTATTTCAAAGCGTTTCCTGAAATCAACCCCACAAATTTTTGCGCTGTTAACACAATATCAGCTGAGCTACAAGAACACAATGAATAAATATTTACAAAGAATACAATGAATAATCTGTCATAAATGATGGAATATTCATTTTTGGGTGAATAATTTATTTTTAAATTTAGCGCATTATCAACATTTCCTGATTTATTTAAAAGCATTTGTTTATTGATTTTCCAGTGTAAACAATTATTCTGTGTTGGTACAATGATATAAAATGAATGTGCTAATATACAAAGTACTAAAACAACATAAATAAATAAATAAATAAATAGTGTTCAGTACTGTTTGTAAATGTGTTAGTTGTGTGTGATTTAGTTATCTGGTATGTAAGATTTGTGCTATTCTTTCTGCCTGCAGGTCACAACCACTGGCAGAGCGAGTTACTATGTGTCCTATCAAAGAGAACCTTTTATACGCATTAAAATTCCTAAATACTCGTTGCCCAAGGTAAGACAGTTCTTAATAATTAAGTTCATTCATTTTCTTGGCCATCTACACAATTTAAATTTTTCTTATACTGCACGCAGATGTCATTTTAAACCCAATGAGTATTTTATGTTGATCTCAAAATGGCCACCAGATCAAAGAACCTAGAATCAAAACAGGCCATTGGAGTCTCATGTTTGTTTGTCAAACAGTTTATTTGTGAGTAAAACTTTTAATGAACACTTTTAAGCGTGCTGAACTTTGAGGATCATGATAAAAAAAACAAATTTTCCATTTTTGTGCTGAAGAACTGAAGCGCTAAATCTTTTTTCTGTGGGATTTCTTTGGTCAGCTGGTTATACATCACAACACGTGTAATCCTGTAGCTACTGCCCACTGAAAGCTAGCGGGGTTTCTCGCTAATGACTTCTGCTTTCCGCTCTCTCTGCTTCTTTCTTCTTTCTCTGGTTTTCAGGACATGCACATCGTGAGTACGGATCAGGGTCAGGTCTTCACCGCTGTCCAGGAGTGGAACCAGAACGACACATATAACCTGTACATATCCGACGCGCGGGGCGTGTATTTCACTTTGGCCTTAGAGAACGTCAGGACCAGCCGCAGCCTCGGGGGCAACAGCATGATCGACCTTTACCAGGCATAACTTCATCGCTAACTTGTTAACATGCTAGTTTTATTCCTCAAGTCAGTGACTGCACGCTAGATGCTCGTTGTTCCCCGGGCCGCATTAAAATTCATGTCAGACTCAACTTCTCACCCTGGTACTCAAGCACAGCCTACATTAGTTTTAAGCCTCTGGAGAATTAGCGAGCGTAAATGAAAGTTAGCACAGAAGACAGCCGATGAATTGAGTTGTAGTTAAATGTTGTCCAGGGTGGGCCTGGGGGGAACTGTGGGGGGAACTGTGCGAGTTTTGTGTTCTCAGAAAGGACCTTCAAATTATTTACCAGTGTATATAGTTTATAATATTTACATAATATATGTACATAATATATGTTTCCCTGTTTACAGATTTATAACATTTGAAGCAATGTTAAAGGGTTACTTCAGCCAAAATCTAACAGACCAAAAAAAGTATTTTAATAACTGTCACAGTTATACAGTGATACACCTCAATATTTATGCTAAAAATCATGAAATCTCTAGTGCAGTTAGTGTCAGAATTATTACGAGTTAAAACACCAGTATCAACAGATGTGTTGGTATTTTAAGATTCATCCACCTGTACATTCAAACAGATTATATATGAATCAGTTTGCCTGTTAAGAAACAGAATCTTGCTTCTCCATGACAGTAAAACATTAACATCAAAACACGGCTGCTCTCAGTCTATATTGTATCGTGCTTTAAAATTAGCTGCCCTCCACCAAGCATGAAATAAAAGTTGGGGCATGAAATATTCTCTCCCCTTGTCCCAGTAGCTAAAAATAGCCTCCATTAGTGAGTGAGAGAGAGGATGGTTTCATTAATGCACTGGATATGATGCGACTCTGGCAGGACTGGCTGAACGCAGGCTTACTCTGCCAATACTGACTCAGCAGTCCATCCATATCTCTGACAGATCACAGCCGTCTTCATTAATGCTTATTGAAAGCTGTTATGAGTTTTTACTACAGCTTCAGATGGAATCTATTGATCTGTGAGTTATTTTGCATCTTATATTTTCTTTATTGAAGATTGCAGGTAATGTAAATGATGTTTTTTGGCACGCTTTGTGGTGTTGCCATTTTTCTCACTTCTTTTCTTCTTTCTGACCAGATTGCTAACCAGAAGTTTAAATGGCTAGTTTCTTGGTCAACTAGCTTAATCAAAAAAGACACGCTAGGCTCTGTTGTTTAGCAAGCTTCACCAGCTATGTGGTGAAAATAATAAATTTTCTGTAGCTAGACCACCACCAAACCAGCAAAACCCAACAAATTGTGGTCAGGTTTCCTGAAAATATTGCAAATTAAGTGCTTAAGATAATCTCAGTTTATCAGAGCAGTGCTAACGTTGTGCCTAACATCTTCTTTTGTGCTCTGTAGATGAGAAAATATTATATGGGTTTAGAATGACATTATATGAGTATTTTGGGGTGTGCTGTTCCTTTAAATTTGACTTTCGTGCAGCTCACATTCTGTCTAGTGCTTTGGGAAACCAATGATGAGCTTACTGTAAACATAAACCATTGACTGGGCTGATCACTGCGTTTTAACAGACACGATTCGAAGAGCTAAAAATGCACCAGTGTGCCGCCACCGGTCCATCATTCCTCCGGGAGAACTCTGCAACGGAGAGATGGAAGTTAAAGGATAATAAATAATTACCAGTGTGACTGACACGTCTGGCCAGCAGAGGAGGGAACCTCATTAGTCGTGTCCGTCCAGTGTGGCTCCGTCACTATGACACTGTCAAATTCACTCCCTATTAGTGCCACTTACAGAGCCGGACCTCCCCTTACAGCACGCTCAGCTATGGGCGCGATTTAAAGCGGGCCGCTAGCACCACTGTCACGATTCAGCATTGCTAACTTGTTTCAAGACTGGTTTCAAGACAGAAATGAGAAGCCTGGCAGTGGGTTAGATGCTTGTCAGGAGAAGTAATACCTCAAAAATGGCCTAGAGTATGTCAGCCAGCTTCAGTTAGCTGTCGTGAGAGCGGCCAGAGGTGTCCGTGTGTAATTAAGAGTCTTTATTGGGTGACAGTTGAAACTTGTCTGTAGATGTGGATGTAGATGTTCATGTTTGTTCGTGTTCTGTCTCTTGTTCTCAGGTATCAGGGATTGAAGGTATGCTAATCGCTAATAGGAAGGTGGAGAACCAGGTGAAGACGTACATCACCTACAACAAGGGCCGTGACTGGAGGCTTTTGCAGGCGCCTTCTACTGACCTGGCTGGAAACCCGATTCATTGCATGCTGGTAAGTTCCCCCAACAATGAAAGCCAGAGGAAACTGAGAAGACCAGAACAGGATGAGGCTTAGAGCAAAGCAAAGGGTAAATTGAAATCAAACTGGTGCTGGTGTTACTGCGTACAAATTCATTAACGCAAGATATAACAAAAAGGCAATTTCCACGGTAACACTGCTTTTAAAACAGAGCATGACTCGACTGGGTTTAACTTTTTAATTTTCTTAAGGCAATGTTCCTTTTCTGAAGGGTTTGATTAAAGTCAATAGACTCTGTAATGTATAATCAGAAAGATCTTAAGATGTTCTTTGTGTAGGTCACCTTTTTAATGAAAAGTACCATGGAGATGTTCTAGCACTAACAGCATAAACCAGCCTGGAACATCATGGAACATTTATGCTGGTTTTATCAGAAGATACATATCCTATTTAGATATATACCTCCTGCAAAAAAAACAAACAAGAAAAACAGAAAGAAAACACACACACAGGGTGTAAAAGTCTCTCCACCAGACTGAGAAGACTTGCATCCAAGTTGACTGCGGTGGCCCCTCCTCTGACACCCTCATTAGCCTCCATAATCCTTATGATTACCCACATCAAATCCTATTGCCTTTCACGTCCACATAATAATGTCACGGCAGCCATTGAGAGGATGAGAAGAGAGGTTTTAGAGAGCGGATATAATTTTCATTTTGTTGTGTTGAAGGTCTCAGGAGAGTTGCTTTTCTGTTTTAATGTCAAATCCCCGTCTTTACCACTAATGAGTGTAAAAGGCAATTACGGCTGACAGAAAGGGGAGCTGTGTCAACAGAGGGCACTCCAAAACATGTTCCTTGTAGTAATTGCTCCTCATTTTGTGTGGAAGTTCTAGAGCAGCCATTACGTTATTAATTTATGCTCTTCATCCTTTTGTCCCTTCACGATTGGGTAGATGAGAACAGTATGTGCTCACCCGGTTCTAAAGCACCTGCCCTTCATCACGAAACAGCTCACACTTCTACAGTAACTGTCTGCAAGTGAACTCAGAGAAGTTTACTAACATAAAATGTTTTAAAAAATCTTGCTAACACTTCTAAGGTTACATTACACACAAAGAAAGCCAGTTTATTAAATAACTACAGAGACAGTCATATAATTAAAGTGATAAATTAAAATTGATGTTAACTGTCTATATTATTGGAGTTTATCATATGAAACTGTTGAACAGTGCTAACAGAAGTATTGCTGTTTTGTTTACTTATATCTAATAATTGTGTAACTTTAAGGTGTGCAGTGAGAAATATGAGTAGAAAATCCCACAGCTGACTTGAAATTGATCGCTGCATTAGTCCCACAACAATCGCCATTTTCCAAACTGTGTTTCACGTGATGGTTGACAACAGAGCTTTAGTCTCACGCATTCATATAGTCTATCATATTTCAACACTGTCTTCCTATCATTGGTTTATGGAAAGCTATCGCCCTGACTGTGTTTTGTTTACAGGATTTACAGTATCCAGTCTTCCACAGGATCACTCGACGTTGCCGGCATTACTCCCCTGTCACCACACTGAATTATTCAACACGTTTCTTCATTATAAATGATGTAATATTTAACATACAGTCTCTGAATGCGACGGCGCTTGTGCGTGTATTGTCTCCGGTCTCATGTTGACTTGTTTTGAGTGAAGGCTACATAATAGCTTTGTTGTGGCTAATGGAGGACGTGTCACTTTCTCTCCACTCAGCCCTTTTGTTCGCTGCATCTACAGCTGCAGATGTCAGAAAACCCATATCTCTCCGGCTCCATATCCACTAAGAGTTCAGCGCCAGGAGTCATCGTGGCTACAGGTAAACGTCAGACCTTTGTCTTTGTGTGAATGACAGCAAATGTGTTGGGCTGTTGTCGGGTGTAATCAGTCTAAACATTTGCTGTTATGTCGGGTTGGGCGCTAAAAGCTGTGTGTCTTGTTCCCCCATCACCTCAGCGTATGGTCCGACATTGAATATTTGTCATGTTACACCAAAGTCCCTTTAAGAAAAGTCACGACACTTTGTGCTCATATTTGCCTCCTGACAGCTATTTCAGTAATACTGGACTACACACAGTGCTGAGCCCCTCCTCCTTCCCCATTAACGGTAGGTGATTGGCTCTTATTACTGGAAGGCGGGACTTCCTTCACTGCAGTGGCCATTTCGAGAGATGCACTGTCCCGCGTTTATAGTAATAGCACTGTTGCATTTTGATAATGTCTGTAGTCTTTGCTGAAGGCCCATGTCTTATAATTTATTTCCCCCATCACCTCAATGTGCTCTGATGTTGATTATTTTTCATGCTATGTCCTCCAGCGCGATCGGTTTCTGAAATAGCCTTTAGTTTTAAATACATGAACATCCTCTAAACACCGTCTTCTCGTGTTTTATTCCCAGGGGGCCTAATGTAAAAGTTGTCATTTAAAGGAAATGAAGTAATTTTTCACAGGCAACTGAAAGGACATACAATGACTTTACAAATATTGAACAGGGCAGTGACGTGCTACGGGAGGCCGCGGGGGGATTTATGCTAGCGATGCGTGTGTGTGTGGGTGAGTCACTACATGTAGGCGATAAAACCAGACGAGAACATACGAGGTTATCAGTTCATTTGTGGATATGCAGTGCCCTGATGGAGGAACTCAGAGTTCACACACATACACACACGGCCCTCAGCTGCCTCTCTCTCTTCTCAGAGTCCATCACAGAGGAAGCTTTTATTGCTCAGAAGTTTCTCTTTCATGGAGATCTTACTGTAGTTATATTTGAGTTAAATAATTTTGTCTAATGTTTTTTCTGAAATGCTTAATTTAGGAGATTTTATGAAAACACATGAGAGAATTATTGATATGCAGATGTGAATCAAGCTATAAAATGGCTTGTAAAGAATTTGATGAGACTTTTGCAATATAGACTATAGTGAAATCTCTTGGTATCTTGGCAAAACTGAGCACAGTTTGAGACATTGATTTCTGCCCAGAGGAACATTTTGTGCTCAGAGGTTGCTCTTTCATAGCTCAGGAGAAATATCAACTTTGTCTCACATTTTTTATAAGGGTATTGAGCTTTAAATTCATGTTGATTGTAACTCAAGAGGAGACACGTGATGTTTATATTGCATTAGAAGTGGAAAACTTGAGCAAAAGTCTCCATCTGTGCTCCATTTAATCTCATCTCTCTAGGTTGAGATATCAAGGAGATATATGGTAATTTTATATAATTATATGGTCATTTTTTATTGCTATGAGATGGTTTGTTTAGTGCACATGTATGCATGTTGCAAGTTTATCAAGTTTTTGTTTATCAGCAAACAAACATTTGTTAATGGTGCCATGAATGTGCTGTACTAGTGCTTTACGACTCTAAATGTACATTTTTTTTTAAATTGGTTAATTTTCTAGGAAATATTGGCAGTGAACTGTCTTACAACAACGTAGCAATGTTCATTTCATCAGACGCAGGCAATAACTGGAGACAGGTATGTTCACACACTCTGTTTTATGCCAATGATAAAGTGGTTATGTAAAATTTAATGTATAAGGTTTAGCTGTACAACAAGATAAACAAAAATAAATGCATGTTTTTCTTATGATGCAGATTTTTGAGGAAGAACACAACGTGTGGTTTTTGGATAAGGGTGGGGCTTTGGTCGCAGTGAAGCC